>QUOH01000040.1:62343-81573 GCA_010416925.1 Polistes metricus | reverse complement strand
AAAGAATCTGTACACATAAACTATAATTTCTCAAAGACTAACTTATTTTGACAAGACTTTGAATAGCGATTTTAATGCTTTTTAAATGCCTAACAACAGGATGTTAAGCAAAAGTAGTTAGAATACATTTGGTGTCTAAAAAAAAGGAGAAATTGGTACACAAAACTTAATAAGTCGAAAATAAAAAATTCTAAAATGTGTTAAACATAGTCATTTAAAGCTCTTTTAATGCTTCACAACCCTAATTTAGAACTTAAATATTAAAAATATTAAGGTTTTTTAAAAATAAAGAAGGAACCTGTACACACAAACTTTATTACTCGAAAAAAAGCAATTTGTAAAATGTTTTAAATAATGTCAATGTAAGCTCTTTAAATGCTCTAAAATCTTATGATAAATATAAGTATTAAAAACTTATAGGGTTTTCTAAAAAAGAAGAAAGTAGCTGTACACAAAACTTACGTTTTCAAACACAAATTTATTTTAAAATGTTTTTAAAATAGCAAATTTTCACAGCTCTTTTTATGCCCAACAAATGATTATAGAGCAAAGTATTTAAAATACATAGGGTGTCTAAAAAAAGAAGTAACTTTTTACACAAAAACTTTAATAACTCGAAAACTAAAAATTCTAAAAATGTTAAAACATGGTCATTTTAAAGCTCTTTTAATGCTTCACAAACCCTATTTAGAACTTAAATATTTAAATATATAGGGATTTAAAAAATAAAGAAGTAATCTGTACACAAAAACTTTAATTACTCGAATAAAAGCAATTTTAAAATATGTTTTAATAATGTCTTTAAAGCTCTTTAAATGCTCTAAAATCTTATGATAACATAAGTATTTAAAACTTATAGGTTTTCTAAAAAAAGAAGAAAGAATCTTTACACATAATTTAATTTCTCAAAGACTAACTTATTTTAACAAGACTTTCGAATAGCGATTTTAATCATTTTAAATGCCTAACAACATGATGTTAAGCAAAAGTATTTAGAATACATGTGGTGTCTAAAAAAAAAGGAGAAATTTGCACACAAAAAACTTTAATGTCGGAAACTAAAAATTCTAAAATGTTACAACATAGTCATTTTAAAGCTCTTTTAAATGCTCTACAACCTTATTTAGAACTTAGATATTAAAATATATAGGGTTTTTTAAAAATAAAGAAGATCTGTACACAAAACTTTAATTACTCGAAAAAAAGCAATTTTTTAAAATGTTTTAATAATGTCAATTTAAAGCTCTTAATGCTCTAAATTCTATGATAAACATAAGTATTAAAACTTATAGGTTTTCTAAAAAAAAAAGAAAGAATCTGTACACATAAATTATAATTTCTCAAAGACTAACTTATTTTAACAAGACTTCGAATAGCGATTTTAAATCTTTTTAAATGCCTAACAACATGATGTTAAGCAAAAGTATTTAGAATACATGTGGTGTCTAAAAAAAAAGGAGAAATTTGTACACAAAAACTTTAATAAGTCGGAAACTAAAAAATTCTAAAATGTTACAACATAGTCATTGAAAACGCTTTTAATGCTCTACAACCTGATATAGAACTTAAATATTAAAAATTAATAGGGTTTTTAAAAATAAAGATGAAATCTGTACACAAAAACTTTAATTACTCGAAAAAAAGCAATTTTTAAAATGTTTTAATAATGTCAATTTAAAGCTCTTTAAATGCTCTAAAATCTTATGATAAACATAAGTATTTAAAACTTATGGGTTTTCTAAAAAAAAAGAAAGTAGCTGTACACATAAACTTACGTTTTCAAACACAAATTTATTTAAAATGTTTTAAATAGCAAATTTTCAGCTCTTTTAATGCCAACAATATGATTATAGCAAATTATTAAAATCATAGGGCTCAAAAAAAAGAAGTAATGTACACAAAAACTTTACAATCGAAAACTAAAAAATTCTAAATGTTACAACATGGTCATTTTAAAGCTCTTTTAATGCTTCACACCCTATTTAGAACTTAAATATTTAAAATATATAAGGTTTTTAAAAATAAAGAAGGAATCTGTCACACAAACTTTAATTACAAAAAAAATCACTTTTTTAAAATGTTTTAAATGTCAATTTAAAGCTCTTTAAATGCTCTAAAATCTTATGATAAACTAGTATTTAAAACTTATAGGTTTTCTAAAAAAAAAGAAAGTAGCTGTACACATAAACTTACGTTTTCAACACAAATTTTATTTTAAAATGTTTTTAAATAGCAAATTTTCAGCTCTTTTAATGCCCAACAATAATTATAGCAAAAGTATTTAAAATACATAGGGTGTCTAAAAAAAAGAAGTACTTTTACACAAAAACTTTAATAACTCGAAAACTAAAAATTCTAAATGTTACAACATGGTCATTTTAAAAGCTCTTTTAATGCTCTACAACCTTATTTAGAACTTAAATATTTAAAATATATAGGTTTTTAAAAATAAAGAAGGAATCTGTACACAAAACTTTAATTACTCGAAAAAAAGCAATTTTTAAAATGTTTTAATAATGTCAATTTAAAGCTCTTTAAATGCTCTAAAATCTTATGATAAACATAAGTATTTAAAACTTATAGGTTTTCTAAAAAAAAAAGAAAGAATCTGTACACATAAACTTACGTTTTCAAACACAAATTTATTTAACATGTTTTAAAATAGCAATTTTAATGCTTTTTAATGCCTAACAATATGAGTAAGCAAAAGTATTTAAAATACATAGGGTGTCTAAAAAAAAAAGTACTTTTTTTACACAAAAAATTTAATACTCGAAAACTAAAAAAATTCTAAAATGTTACAACATGGTCATTTTAAAGCTCTTTAATGCTCTACAACCTTATTAGAACTTAATATTTAAATATATAGGGTTTTTAAAATAAAGAGTAATCTGTACACAAAAACTTTAATTACTCGAATAAAAGCAATTTTTAAAATGTTTAAAATGTCAATTTAAAGCTCTTTAAATGCTCTAAAATCTTATGATAAACATAAGTATTAAAACTTATAGGTTTTCTAAAAAAAAAGAAGAATCTTACACATAAATTATAATTTCTCAAAGACTAACTTATTTTAACAAGACTTGAATAGCGATTTTAAATCTTTTTTAAATGCCTAACAACATGATGTTAAGCAAAAGTATTTAGAATACATGTGGTGTCTAAAAAAAAAGGAGAAATTTGCACACAAAAACTTTAATAAGTCGGAAACAAAAATTCTAAAATGTTACAACATGGTCATTTTAAAACGCTTTTAATGCTCTACAACCTTATATAGAACTTAAATATTAAAAATTAATAGGGTTTTAAAAAAAGATAAATCTGTACACAAAAACTTTAATTACTCGAAAAAAAGCAATTTTTAAAATGTTTTAATAATGTCAATTTAAAGCTCTTTAAATGCTCTAAAATCTTATGATAACATAAGTATTTAAAACTTATAGGTTTTCTAAAAAAAAAAGAAAGAATCTGTACACATAAATTATAATTTCTCAAAGACTAACTTATTTTAACAAGACTTCGAATAGCGATTTTAAATCTTTTTAAATGCCTAACAACATGATGTTAAGCAAAAGTATTTAGAATACATGTGGTGTCTAAAAAAAAGGAGAAATTTGCACACAAAAACTTTAATAAGTCGGAAACTAAAAAATTCTAAATGTACAACATAGTCATTTGAAAACGCTTTTAATGCTCTACAACCTGATATAGAACTTAAATATTAAAAATTATAGGGTTTTAAAAATAAAGATGAAATCTGTACACAAAAACTTTAATTACTCGAAAAAAAGCAATTTTAAAATGTTTTAATAATGTCAATATAAGCTCGTTAAATGCTCTAAAATCTTATGATAAACATAAGTATTTAAAACTTATGGGTTTTCTAAAAAAAAAGAAAGTAGCTGTACACCAAACTTACGTTTTCAAACACAAATTTATTTTAAAATGTTTTAAAATAGCAAATTTTCAGCTCTTTTAATGCCCAACAATATGATTATAGCAAAATTATTTAAAATACATAGGGTGTCTAAAAAATAAAGAAGTAATCTGTACACAAAAACTTTAATTACTCGAATAAAAGCAATTTTTAAAATGTTTTAATAATGTCAATTTAAAGCTCTTTAAATGCTCTAAAATCTTATGATAAACATAAGTATTTAAAACTTATAGGTTTTCTAAAAAAAAAAGAAAGTAGCTGTGCACATAAACTATAATTTCTCAAAGACTAATTTATTTCAACATGTTTTGAAATAGCCATTTTAAAGCTCTTTTAATGCTCAGCAACAAGATGTTAAGCAAAAGTAATAAAAATACATAGGATGTCTAAAAAAAAGAAGTACTTCGTTCACAAAACTTTGATGACTCCAAAACTAAATAATTCTAAAATGTTATAACATGGTAATTTAAAAGCTCTTTTACTGCTCTAGAAACTGATATAAAACTTTAATTAATAAAATATATAGGGTTTTTAAATAAAAAGAAGTAATATGTACACAAAAACTTAAAATTACTCGAAAAAAAGCAATTTTTAAAATGTTTTAATAATGTCAATTTAAAGCTCTTTAATTGCTCTAAAATTTTATGATAAACATAAGTATTTAAAACCAATAGGTTTTCTAAAAAAAAAAGAAAGAATCTTTACACATAAACTATAATTTCTCAAAGTCTAACTTATTTTGACAAGACTTTGAATAGCGATTTTAATGCTTTTTAAATGCCTAACAACATGATGTTAAGCAAAAGTATTTAGAATACATGTGGTGTCTAAAAAAAAGGAGAAATTTGCACACAAAAACTTATAAGTCGGAACTAAAAATTCAAAAAAAAAAAATTCTAAAATGTTACAACATAGTCATTTTAAAGCTCTTTTAATGCTCTACAACCTTATTTAGAACTTAGATATTTAAATATATAGGGATTTAAAATAAGAAGTAATCTGTACACAAAAACTTTAATTACTCGAATAAAAGCAATTCTAAAATGTTTTAATAATGTCAATTTAAAGCTCTTTAAATGCTCTAAAATCTTATAAACATAAGTATTTAAAACTTATAGGTTTTCTAAAAAAAAAAGAAAGAATCTGTACACATAAATTATAATTTCTCAAGACTAACTTATTTTTAACAAGACTCGAATAGCGATTTTAAATCTTTTTAATGCCTAACAACGATGTTAAGCAAAGTATTTAGAATACATGTGGTGTCTAAAAAAAAAGAGAAGAGAAATTTGCACACAAAAACTTTAATAAGTCGAAACTAAAAAATTCTAAAATGTTACAACATAGTCATTTGAAAACGCTTTTAATGCTCTACAACCTGATTATAGAACTTAAATATTAAAAATAATAGGGTTTTAAAAATAAAGATGAAATCTGTACACAAAAACTTTAATTACTCGAAAAAAACAATTTTTAAAATGTTTTAATAATGTCAATATAAAGCTCGTTTAAATGCTCTAAAATCTTATGATAACATAAGTATTTAAAACTTATGGGTTTTCTAAAAAAAAAAATAGCTGTACACACAAACTTACGTTTTCAAACAAAATTATATTTAAAATGTTTTAAAATAGCAAATTTTCAGCTCTTTTAATGCCCAACAATATGATTATAGCAAATTATTTAAAAATACATAGGGGTGTCTAAAAAATAAAGAAGTAATTGTACACAAAAACTTTAATTACTCGAATAAAAGCAATTTTTAAAATGTTTTAATAATGTCAATTTAAAGCTCTTTAAATGCTCTAAAATCTTATGATAAACATAAGTATTTAAAACTTATAGGTTTTCTAAAAAAAAAAGAAAGTAGCTGTGCACATAAACTATAATTTCTCAAAGACTAATTTATTTCAACATGTTTTGAAATAGCCATTTTAAAGCTCTTTTAATGCCCAACAAGATGTTAAGCAAAGTAATAAAAATACATAGGTGTCTAAAAAAAAGAAGTACTTCGTTCACAAAACTTTGATACTCCAAAACTAAATATTCTAAAATGTTATAACATGGTATTTTAAAGCTCTTTTAATGCTCTAGAAACTGATATAAAACTTAATTATAAAATATATAGGGTTTTTAAATAAAAAGAAGTAATATGTACACAAAAACTTAAAATTACTCGAAAAAAAGCAATTTTTAAAATGTTTTAATAATGTCAATTTAAAGCTCTTTAAATGCTCTAAAATCTTATGATAAACATAAGTATTTAAAACTTATAGGTTTTCTAAAAAAAAAAGAAAGTAGCTGTACACATAAACTATAATTTCTCAAAGACTAACTTATTTTAACAAGACTTTGAATAGCGATTTTAATGCTTTTTAAATGCCTAACAACATGATGTTAAGCAAAAGTATTTAGAATACATGTGGTGTCTAAAAAAAAAGGAGAAATTTGCACACAAAAACTTTAATAAGTCGGAAACTAAAAAATTCTAAAATGTTACAACATAGTCATTTTAAAGCTCTTTTAATGCTCTACAACCTTATTTAGAACTTAGATATTTAAAATATATAGGGATTTAAAAAATAAAGAAATAATCTGTACACAAAAACTTTAATTACTCGAATAAAAGCAATTTTTAAAATGTTTTAATAATGTCAATTTAAAGCTCTTTAAATGCTCTAAAATCTTATGATAAACATAAGATTTTAAAACTTATAGGTTTCCTAAAAAAAAAAGAAAGTAGCTGTACACATAAACTTACGTTTTCAAACACAAATTTATTTTAAAATGTTTTAAAATAGCAAATTTTCAGCTCTTTTAATGCCCAACAATATGATTATAGCAAAATTATTTAAAATACATAGGGTGTCTAAAAAAAAGAAGTACTTTTTACACAAAAACTTTAATAACTCGAAAACTAAAAAATTCTAAAATGTAACAACATGGTCATTTTAAAGCTCTTTTAATGCTCCACAACCTTATTTAGAACTTAAATATTTAAAATATATAGAGTTTTTAAAAATAAAGAAGGAATCTGTACACAAAAACTTTAATTACTCGAAAAAAAGCAATTTTTAAAATGTTTTAATAATGTCAATTTAAAGCTCTTTAAATGCTCTTAAATCTTATTATAAACATAAGTATTTAAAACTTATAGGTTTTCTAAAAAAAAAAGAAAGAATCTGTACACATAAACTATAATTTCTCAAAGACTAACTTATTTTAACAAGACTTTGAATAGCGATTTTAATGCTTTTTAAATGCCTAACAACATGATGTTAAGCAAAAGTATTTAGAATACATGTGGTGTCTAAAAATAAAGGAGAAATATGTACACAAAAACTTTAATAAGTCGGAAACTAAAAAATTCTAAAATGTTACAACATAGTCATTTTAAAGCTCTTTTAATGCTCTACAACCTGATATAGAACTTAAATATTAAAAATTTATAGGGTTTTTAAAAATAAAGAATGAATCTGTACACAAAAACTTTAATTACTCGAAAAAAAGCAATTTTTAAAATGTTTTAATAATGTCAATTTAAAGCTCTTTAAATGCTCTAAAATCTTATGATAAACAAAGTATTTAAAACTTATAGGTTTTCTAAAAAAAAAAGAAAGAATCTGTACACATAAACTATTATTTCTCAAAACTACTTATTTTAACAGATTCGAATAGCGATTTTAATGCTTTTTAATGCCTAACAACATGATGTTAAGCAAAAGTATTTAAATACATGTGGTGTCTAAAAAAAAAGAGAAATATTTACACAACAAAACTTTAATAATCGGAAACTAAAAATTCAAAAATGTTACAACATAGTCATTTTAAAGCTCTTTTAATGCTCTACAACCTGATATAGAACTTAAATATTAAAATTAATAGGGTTTTTAAAAATTAATGAAATATGTACACAAAAACTTTAATAGTCGGAAACTAAAAAATTCTTAAAATGTTACAACATAGTCATTTTAAAGCTCTTTTAATGCTCTACAAACCTGATATAAGAACTTAAATATTAAAAATTAATAGGTTTTTAAAATAAAGATGAATCTGTACACAAAAACTTTAATTACTCAAAAAAAAGCAATTTTTAAAATGTTTTAATAATGTCAATTTAAAGCTCTTTAAATGCTCTAAAATGAATCTTATGATAACATAAGTATTTAAAACTTATAGGTTTTCTAAAAAAAAAAGAAAGTAGCTGTACACATACACTTACGTTTTCAAACACAAATTTTTTTAAAATGTTTTAAAATAGCAATTTTTTAGCTCTTTTAATGCCCAACAATATGATTATAGCAAAAGTATTAAAATACATAGGGTGTCAAAAAAAAAGAAGTACTTTTTACACAAAACTTTAATAACTCGAAAACTAAAAAATTCTAAAATATTACAACATGGTCATTTTAAAGCTCTTTTAATGCTCCACAACCTTATTTAGAACTTAAATATTTAAAATATATAGGGTTTTTAAAATAAAGAAGGAATCTGTACACACAAAACTTTAACTTAAAAAAACTTTTTTAATCGAAAAAAATTTTAATGTTTAATAATGTCAATTTAAAGCTCTTTAAATGCTCTAAAATCTTATGATAAACATAAGTATTTAAAACTTATAGGTTTTCTAAAAAAAAAAGAAAGAATCTGTACACATAAACTATAATTTCTCAAAGACTAACTTATTTTAACAAAACATTGAATAGCGATTTTAATGCTTTTTAAATACCTAACAACATGATGTTAAGCAAATGTATTTAGAATACATAGTGTGTCTAAAAAAAAGAAGTACTTTTTACACAAAAACTTTAATAACTCGAAAACTAAAAAATTCTAAAATGTTAAAACATGTTCATTTTAAAGCTCTTTTAATGCTCCACAACCTTATTTAGAACTTAAATATTTAAAATATATAGGGTTTTTAAAAAAAAAGAAATAATATGTACACAAAAAATTTAATTACTCAAAAAAAATCAATTTTTAAAATGTTTTAATAATGTCAATTTAAAGCTCTTTAAATGCTCTAAAATCTTATGATAAACATAAGTATTTAAAACTAATAGGTTTTCTAAAAAAAAAAGAAAGAATCTGTACACATAAACTATAATTTCTCAAAGACTAACTTATTATATCAAGACTTTGAATAGCGATTTTAATGCTTTTTAAATGCCTAACAACATGATGTTAAGCAAAAGTATTTAGAATACATGTGGTGTCTAAAAAAAAAGGAGAAATTTGTACACAAAAACTTTAATAACTCGGAAACTAAAAAATTCTAAAATGTTACAACATGGTCATTTTAAAGCTCTTTTAATGCTCCACAACCTTATTTAGAACTTAAATATTTAAAATATATAGAGTTTTTAAAAATAAAGAAGGAATCTGTACACAAAAACTTTAATCACTCGAAAAAAATCAATTTTTAAAATGTTTTAATAATGTCAATTTAAAGCTCTTTAAATGCTCTAGAATCTTATGATAAACATAAGTATTTAAAACCTATTGGTTTTCTAAAAAAAAAAGAAAGTAGCTGTACACATAAACTATAATTTCTCAAAGACTAACTTATTTTAACAAGACTTTGAATAGCGATTTTAATGCTTTTTAAATGCCTAACAACATGATGTTAAGCAAAAGTATTTAGAATACATGTATGGTCTAAAAAAAGGAGAAATTTGTACACAAAAACTATAATAAGTCGGAAACTAAAAAATTCAAAATGTTACAAATAGTCATTTTAAAGTCTTTTAATGCTCTACAACCTGATATAGAACTTAAATATTAAAAATTTATAGGGTTTTTAAAAATATAGATGAAATCTGTACACAAAAACTTTAATTACTCGAAAAAAAGCAATTTTTAAATGTTTTAATAATGTCAATTTAAAGCTCTTTAAATGCTCTAAAATCTTATGATAAACATAAGATTTTAAAACTTATAGGTTTTCTAAAAAAAAAAGAAAGTAGCTGTACACATACTTACGTTTTCAAACACAAATTTATTTTAAAATGTTTTTAAATAGCAAATTTTCAGCTCTTTTAATGCCCAACAATATGATTACAGCAAAAAATTATTTAAATACATAGGGTGTCTAAAAAAAAGAAGTACTTTTTACACAAAAACTTTAATAACTCGAAAACTAAAAAATTCTAAAATGTTAAAACAAAGTCATTTTAAAGCTCTTTTAATGCTCCACAACCTTATTTAGAACTTAAATATTTAAAATATATAGAGTTTTAAAAATAAAGAATGAATCTGTACACAAAAACTTTAATTACTCGAAAAAAAGCAATTTTTAAAATGTTTAAAATAATGTCAATTTAAAGCTCTTTAAATGCTCTTAAATCTTATGATAAACAGAGTATTTAAAACTTATAGGTTTTCTAAAAAAAAAAAAGTAGCTGTACACATAAACTTAATTTCTCAAACTAACTTATTTTAAACAAGACTTTGAATAGCGATTTTAATGCTTTTAATGCCTACAACATGATGTTAAAGCAAAAGTATTTAGAATACATGTTTGTCTAAAAAAAAAAGGAAATTGTACACAAAAACTTTAATAACTCGGAAACTAAAAAATTCTAAAATGTTACAAACATAGTCATTTTAAAGCTCTTTTAATGCTCTACAACCTGATAGAGAACTTAAATATTAAAATATATAGGGTTTTTAAAAAAAAAAATGATCTGTACACAAAAACTTTAATTACTCGAAAAAAAAATTTTTTAAATGTTTTAATAATGTCAATTTAAAGCTCTTTAAATGCTCTTAAATCTTATTATAAACATAAGTATTTTAAAACTTATAGGTTTTCCTAAAAAAAAAAAGTAGCTGTACACATAAACTTAATTTTCACAAGACTAACTTATTTTAAAAGACTTTAAATAGCGAATTTTAATGCTTTTTAAATGCCTAACAACATGATGTTAAGCAAAAGTATTTAAATACATGTGTTGTCTAAAAAAAAAGGAGAAATTTTTACACACAAAAACTTTAATAACTCGAAACTAAAAAATTCTAAAATGTTACAACATGGTCATTTAAAGCTCTTTTAATATGCTCACACCTGATATAGAACTTAAATATTAAAATATATAGGGTTTTTAAAAAAAAAAAGAAATAATATGTACACAAAAAATTTAATTACTCGAAAAAAAATTTTTTAAATGTTTAATAATGTCAATTTAAAGCTCTTTAAATGCTCTAAAATTTATGATAAACATAAGTATTTAAAACTTATAGGTTTTCTAAAAAAAAAGAAAGAAGCTGTACACATAAACTATATTTTCTCAAAGACTAAATTATTTTAACAGTTTTCGAATAGCAATTTTAAGCTTTTTAAATGCCTAACAACATGATGTTAAGCAAAAGTATTTAGAATACATGTGGTGTCTAAAAAAAGGAAATATGTACACAAAACTTTAATAAGTCGGAAACTAAAAAATTCTAAATGTTACAACATAGTCATTTTAAAGCTCTTTAATGCTCTACAACCTGATTAGAACTTAAATATTAAAAATTAATAGGGTTTTTAAAATAAAGATGAAATCTGTACACAAAAACTTTAATTACTCAAAAAAAAGCAATTTTTAAATGTTTTAATAATGTCAATTTAAAGCTCTTTAAATGCTCTAAATTTTATGATAAACATAAGTATTTAAAACTTATAGGTTTTTCTAAAAAAAAAAGAAAGTAGCTGTACACATACACTTACGTTTTCAAACACAAATTTTTTTTAAAATGTTTTAAAATAGCAATTTTTAATTCTTTTAATGCCCAACAATATGATTATAGCAAAAGTATTTAAAATACATAGGGTGTCTAAAAAAAAGAAGTACTTTTTACACAAAAACTTTAATAACTCGAAAACTAAAAAATTCTAAAATGTTACAACATGGTCATTTTAAAGCTCTTTTAATGCTTCACAACCTTATTTAGAACTTAAATATTAAAAATTAATAGGGTTTTTAAAAATATAGATGAAATCTGTACACAAAAACTTTAATTACTCGAAAAAAAGCAATTTTTAAAATGTTTTAATAATGTCAATTTAAAGCTCTTTAAATGCTCTAAAATCTTATGATAAACATAAGTATTTAAAACTTATAGGTTTTCTAAATAAAAAAGAAAGTAGCTGTACACATAAACTTACGTTTTCAAACACAAATTTATTTTAAAATGTTTTAAAATAGCAAATTTTTAGCTCTTTTAATGCCCAATAATATGATCATAGCAAAAGTATTTAAAATTCATAGGGTGTCTAAAAAAAAGAAGTACTTTTTACACAAAAACTTTAATTACTCGAAAACTAAAAAATTTCTAAAATGTTAAAACATGGTCATTTTAAAGATCATTTCATGCTCTACAATTAGATTTAATACTTTACTATTTAAAACTTATAGGTTTTCTAAAAAAAAAAGAAAGAAGCTGTACACATAAACTATAATTTCTCAAAGACTAACTTTTTTTAACAAGACTTTGAATAGCGATTTTAATGCTTTTTAAATGCCTAACAACAGGATGTTAAGCAAAAGTAATTAGAATACAAGTTGCGTCTAAAAAAAAAGTAGAACCTTGTACACAAAAACTTTAATAACTCGTAAACTAACAAATTCTAAAATGTTACAACATGGTCATTTTAAAGCTCTTTTAATGCTTCACAACCTTATTTAGAACTTAAATATTAAAAATTAATAGGGTTTTTAAAAATATAGATGAAATCTGTACACAAAAACTTTAATTACTCAAAAAAAAGCAATTTTTAAAATGTTTTAATAATGTCAATTTAAAGCTCTTTAAATGCTCTAGAATCTTATGATAAACATAAGTATTTAAAACTTATAGGTTTTCTAAAAAAAAAAGAAAGTAGCTGTACACATACACTTACGTTTTCAAACACAGATTTTTTTTAAAATGTTTTAAAATAGCAAATTTTTAGCTCTTTTAATGCCCAACAATATGATTATAGCAAAAGTATTTAAAATACATAGGGTGTCAAAAAAAAAGAAGTACTTTTTACACAAAAACTTTAATAACTCGAAAACTAAAAAATTCTAAAATGTTACAACATGGTCATTTTAAAGCTCTTTTAATGCTCCACAACCTTATTTAGAACTTAAATATTTAAAATATATAGGGTTTTTAAAAAAAAAGAAATAATATGTACACAAAAAATTTAATTACTCGAAAAAAAAAATTTTTAAATATTTTAATAATGTCAATTTAAAGCTCTTTAAATGCTCTAAAATTTTATGATAAACATAAGTATTTAAAACTTATAGGTTTTCTAAAAAAAAAAGAAAGAATCTGTACACATAAACTATAATTTCTCAAAGACTAACTTATTTTAACAAGACTTTGAATAGCGATTTTAATGCTTTTTAAATGCCTAACAACAGGATGTTAAGCTAAAGTAATTAGAATACAAGTTGCGTCTAAAAAAAAAGGAGAACCTTGTACACAAAAACTTTAATAACTCGTAAACTAACAAATTCTAAAATGTTACAACATGGTCATTTTAAAGCTCTTTTAATGCTTCACAACCTTATTTAGAACTTAAATATTAAAAATTAATAGGGTTTTTAAAAATATAGATGAAATCTGTACACAAAAACTTTAATTACTCGAAAAAAAGCAATTTTTTAAATGTTTTAATAATGTCAATTTAAAGCTCTTTAAATGCTCTAAAATCTTATGATAAACATAAGATTTTAAAACTTATAGGTTTCCTAAAAAAAAAAGAAAGTAGCTGTACACATAAACTTACGTTTTCAAACACAAATTTATTTTAAAATGTTTTAAAATAGCAAATTTTCAGCTCTTTTAATGCCCAACAATATGATTATAGCAAAAGTATTTAAAATACATAGGGTGTCAAAAAAAAAGAAGTACTTTTTACACAAAAACTTTAATAACTCGAAAACAAAAAAATTCGAAAATGTTACAACATAGTCATTTTAAAGCTCTTTTAATGCTCCACAACCTTATTTAGAACTTAAATATTTAAATATATAGAGTTTTTAAAAATAAAGAATGAATCTGTACACAAAAACTTTTAATTACTCGAAAAAAAGCAATTTTTTAAATGTTTTAATAATGTCAATTTAAAGCTCTTTAAATGCTCTAAAATCTTATGATAAACATAAGTATTTAAAACTTATAGGTTTTCTAAAAAAAAAGAAAGTAGCTGTACACAAAACTATAATTTCTCAAAGACTAACTTATTTTAACAAGACTTTGAATAGCGATTTTAATGCTTTTAAATGCCTAACAACATGATGTTAAGCAAAAGTATTTAGAATACATGTGTTGTCTAAAAAAAAGGAGAAATTTGTACACAAAAACTTTAATAACTCGAAACTAAAAAATTCTAAAATGTTACAACATAGTCATTTTAAAGCTCTTTTAATGCTCTACAACCTGATAGAGAACTTAAATATTAAAAATATATAGGGTTTTAAAAAAAAAGAATGATCTGTACACAAAAAATTTAATTACTCGAAAAAAAAATTTTTAAAATGTTTTAATAATGTCAATTTAAAGCTCTTTAAATGCTCTTAAATCTTATGATAAACATAAGTATTTAAAACTTATAGGTTTTCTAAAAAAAAAAGAAAGTAGCTGTACACATAAACTATAATTTCTCAAAGACTAACTTATTTTAACAAGACTTTGAATAGCGATTTTAATGCTTTTTAAATGCCTAACAACATGATGTTAAGCAAAAGTATTTAGAATACATGTGGTGTCTAAAAAAAAGGAAGAAATTTGTACACAAAAACTTTAATAAGTCGGAAACTAAAAAATTCTAAAATGTTACAACATGGTCATTTTAAAGCTCTTTTAATGCTCTACAACCTTATTTAGAACTTAAATATTTAAAATATATAGGGTTTTTAAAAATAAAGAAGGAATCTGTACACAAAAACTTTAATTACTCGAAAAAAAGCAATTTTTAAAATGTTTTAATAATGTCAATTTAAAGCTCTTTAAATGCTCTAAAATCTTATGATAAACATAAGTATTTAAAACTTATAGGTTTTCTAAAAAAAAAAGAAAGAAGCTGTACACATAAACTATAATTTCTCAAAGACTGACTTATTTTAACAAGCCTATGAATAGCAATTTTAATTCTTTTTTAATGCCTATCAACATGATGTTTAGCAAAGTTATTTAAAATACATGCGGTGTCTAAAAAAAAAGAAGAACTTTTTACACAAAAACTTTAATAACTCGAAAACTAAAAAATTCTAAAATGTTACAACATGGTCATTTTAAAGCTCTTTTAATGCTCAACAACCTTATTTAGAACTTAAATATTTAAAATATATAGGGTTTTTAAAAATAAAGAAGGAATCTGTACACAAAAACTTTAATTACTCGAAAAAAAGCAATTTTTAAAATGTTTTAATAATGTCAATTTAAGCTCTTTAAATGCTCTAAAATCTTTGATAAACATAAGTATTTAAAACTTATAGGTTTTAAAAAAAAAAAAAAGAAGCTGTACACATAAACTATAATTTCTCAAAGACTAACTTATTTTAACAAGCTTTGAATAGCAAATTTATATGCTTTTTTAATGCCTAACAACAGATGTTTAGCAAAAGTATTTAAAATACATCGGTGTCTAAAAAAAGAAGAACTTTTTACACAAAAACTTTAATAACTCGAAAACTAAAAAATTCTAAATGTTAAAACATGGTCATTTAAAGCTCTTTAATGCTCACAACCTTATTTAGAACTTAAATATTTAAAATATATAGGGTTTTAAAAATAAAGAAGGAATCTGTACACAAAAACTTTAATTACTACGAAAAAAAGCAATTTTTAAAATGTTTTAATAATGTCAATTTAAAGCTCTTTAAATGCTCTAAAATCTTATGATAAACATAAGTATTTAAAACTTATAGGTTTTCTAAAAAAAAGAAAGTAGCTGTACACATAAACTTACGTTTCAAAACAAATTTATTTTAAAAAGTTTTAAAAAGCAATTTTAAGCTCTTTTAATGCCAACAATATGATTATAGCAAAAGTATTTAAATACATGCGGTGTCTAAAAAAAAAGAAGTTTTGTACACAAAAACTTTAATAACTCGAAAACTAAAAATTCTAAAATGTTACAACATGGTCATTTTAAAGCTCTTTTAATGCTCCACAACCTTATTTAGAACTTAAATATTAAAATATAGGGGTTTTTAAAAATAAAGAAGGAATCTGTACACAAAAACTTTAATTACTCGAAAAAAGCAATTTTTAAAATGTTTTAATAATGTCAATTTAAAGCTCTTTAAATGCTCTAAAATCTTTGATAAACATAAGTATTTAAAACTTATAGTTTTCTAAAAAAAAAAGAAAGAAGCTGTACACATAAACTTAATTTTTCAAAGACTAACTTATTTTAACAAGTTTATGAATAGCATTTTAATGCTTTTTAATGCCTATCAACATGATGTTTAGCAAAAGTATTTAAAATACATGCGGTGTCTAAAAAAAAAGAAGAACTTTTACACAAAAACTTTAATAACTCGAAAACTAAAAAATTCTAAAATGTTACAACATGGTCATTTTAAAGCTCTTTTAATGCTCTACAACCTTATTTAGAACTTAAATATTTAAAATATATAGGGTTTTTAAAAATAAAGATGAAATCTGTACACAAAAACTTTAATTACTCGAAAAAAAGCAATTTTTTAAATGTTTTAATAATGTCAATTTAAAGCTCTTTAAATGCTCTAAAATCTTATGATAAACATAAGATTTTAAAACTTATAGGTTTTCTAAAAAAAAAGAAAGTAGCTGTACACATAAACTTACGTTTTCAACACAAATTTATTTTTAAAATGTTTAAAATAGCAATTTTAGCTCTTTTAATGCCCAACAATATGATTATAGCAAAAGTATTTAAAATACATAGGGTGTCTAAAAAAAAAGTACTTTTTACACAAAAACTTTAATAACTCGAAAACTAAAAAATTCTAAAATGTTACAACATGGTCATTTTAAAGCTCTTTTAATGCTCCACTACAACCTTATTTAGAACTTAAATATTTAAAATATATAGGTTTTTAAAAATAAAGAGGAATCTGTACACAAAAACTTTAATTACTCGAAAAAAAGCAATTTTTAAATGTTTTAATAATGTCAATTTAAAGCTCTTTAAATGTCTAAAATCTTATGATAAACATAAGTATTTAAAACTTATAGGTTTTCTAAAAAAAAAAAGAAGAAGCTGTACACATAAACTATAATTTCTCAAAGACTGACTTATTTTAAAAGCCTAAGAATAGCAATTTTAATTCTTTTTAAATGCCTATCAACATGATGTTTAGCAAAGTATTTAAATACATGCGGTGTCTAAAAAAAAAGAAGAACTTTGTACACAAAAACTTTAATAACTCGAAACTAAAAAATTCTAAAATGTTAAAACATGGTCATTTTAAAGCTCTTTTAATGCTCTACAACCTGATTTAGAACTTAAATATTAAAAATAATAAGGCTTTTTAAAAATAAAGATGGAATCTGTACACAAAAACTTTAATTACTCGAAAAAAAGCAATTTTTAAAATGTTTTAAATGTCAATTTAAAGCTCTTTAAATGCTCTAAAATCTTTGATAAACATAAGTATTTAAAACTTATAGGTTTTCTAAAAAAAAAAGAAAAAAGCTGTACACATAAACTATAATTTTCTCAAGACTGACTTATTTTAACAAGTTTTAAGAATAGCATTTTAATGCTTTTTTTAATGCCTAACAACATGATGTTAGCAAAGGTATTTTAAATACATGGGGTGTCTAAAAAAAGAAGAACTTTGTACACAAAAACTTTAATAACTCGAAAACTAAAAATTCTAAAATGTTAAAACATGGTCATTTTAAAGCTCTTTTTGCTCTACAACCTGATTTAGAACTTAAATATTTAAAATAATAAGCTTTTTAAAAATAAAGATGAATCTGTACACAAAAACTTTAATTACTCGAAAAAAAGCATTTTTAAAATGTTTTAATAATGTCAATTTAAAGCTCTTTAAATGTTCTAAAATCTTATGATAAACATAAGTATTTAAAACTTATAGGTTTTCTAAAAAAAAAAAGAAAGAAGCTGTACACATAAACTATAATTTCTCAAAGACTGACTTATTTTAAAAGCCTAAGAATAGCAATTTTAATGCTCTTTAATGCCTATACAACATGATGTTTAGCAAAGTATTTAAAATACATGCGGTGTCTAAAAAAAAAGAAGAACATTGTACACAAAAACTTTAATAACTCGAAAACTAAAAAAAAAATCTAAATGTTACAACATGGTCATTTTAAGCTCTTTTAATGCTCTACAACCTGATTTAGAACTTAAATATTTAAAATTAATAGGGTTTTTAAAATAAAGACGGAATCTGTACACAAAAACTTTAATTACTCGAAAAAAAGCAATTTTTAAATGTTTTAATAATGTCAATTTAAAGCTCTTTAAATGCTCTAAAATCTTATGATAAACATAAGTATTTAAAACTTATAGGTTTTCTAAAAAAAAAAGAAAGAAGCTGTACACATAAACTATAATTTCTCAAGACTAACTTATTTAACAAGACTAAAAATAGCAATTAATGCTTTTTAATGCCTATCAACATGATGTTAAAGCAAAGGTATTTAAAATACATGCGTGTCTAAAAAAAAGAAGAACTTTGTACACAAAAACTTTAATAACTCGAAAACTAAAAAATTCTAAAATGTTACAACATGGTCATTTTAAAGCTCTTTAAATGCTCTACAACCTTATTTAGAACCTAAATATTTAAAATATATAGGGTTTTTAAAATAAAGAAGGAATCTGTACACAAAAACTTTAATTACTACTGAAAAAAAGCAATTTTTAAATGTTTTAATAATGTCAATTTAAAGCTCTTTAAATGTTCTAAAATCTTATGATAAACATAAGTATTTAAAAATTATAGGTTTTCTAAAAAAAAAAGAAAGAAGCTGTACACATAAACTATAATTTTCAAAGACTGACTTATTTAACAAGCCAAAATAGCAATTTTAATGCTTTTTTAATGCCTATCAACATGATGTTTAGCAAAGGTATTTAAAATACATGCGGTGTCTAAAAAAAAGAAGAACTTTGTACACAAAAACTTTGTACTCGAAAACTAAAAATTCTAAAATGTTAACAACATGGTCATTTTAAACTCTTTTAAAGCTCCACAACCTGATTTAGAACTTAAATATTTAAAATATATAGGGTTTTTAAAATAAAGAAGGAATCTGTACACAAAAACTTTAATACTCGAAAAAAAAAA
>QUOH01000040.1:22388-45733 GCA_010416925.1 Polistes metricus | reverse complement strand
CATTAAGAGAGCTGTAAAAAGACCATATTTTAAAATTTTAAAATTTGTTTTTTTTCTAGTAATTATAGTTTTTGTCTATAGATTCCTTTTTTTTTTTAGACACTCTATGTATTTTAAATAATTTTTCTAAACAATACGTTGTTGGGCATTAAAAGAGCTTTAATATGGCTATCTTTAAACATTTAAAAATTTGTTGGTATTTGAGAAATTAAAGTTTATGTTTCTTTTTTTTTTTACGAAAACCTATAAGTTTTAAAAACTTAAGATTAGCATAAGATTTTAGAGCAATTATAAAGCTTTAAATTGACAATATTAAAATATTTTAAAATTTGCTTCTTTATTACTAATTATAGTTTTTGTGTACAGAATCCTTCTTTATTTTTATAATCCTATAAATTTTAAATACTTAAGTTTTAAACTAGGTTATAGAGCATTAACAGAGCTTTAAAATGATCATGTTATAACATTTTAATATTTGTTAGTTTTCGAGTAATAATAAGTTTTTGTTTACAGATTTCTTCGTTATTTTTTTAAACCTTATATATTTTAAATACTTAGGTTTTAAATTATTTTGTAGATCATTAAGAGAGCTGTAAAAAGACCATATTTTAAAATTTTAAAATTTGTTTTTTTTCAAGTAATTATAGTTTTTGTGTACAGATTCTTTCTTTATTTTCTTAAACCCTATATATTTTAAATACTTAAGTTTTAAATCAAATTGTAGAGCATTAAAAGAGAAATAAAATAACCATGTTATAACATTTTAGAATTCGTTAGTTTTCGAGTTGCTAAAGTTTTTGTGTACAAAGTACTTCTTTCTTTTAGACACCCTATGTATTTTAAATACTTTTGCTTAACATGATTTTTTTATGAATTAATAGAGCTTGAGAATGGCTATTTTAAAAACATTTTAAAATAGGTTTGTTTTTGTGAAATTACAGTTTATGTGTAAAGCTTGATTTTTTTTTTTTGGAAACATATTAGCTTTAAATACTTAAGTTTAGCATACGATTTAAGAGCACTTAAAGAACTTTAAAGGTCAATATTAAAACTTATTAAAATTTGCTTGTTTTCGAGTAGTTAAAATTTTTGTTTACATATTCCTTCTTTATTTTTTAAAACCCTATATATTTCATATACTTAAGTTTTAAATTAGGTTTTAGAGCATTAAAGGAGCTTTAAAATGATTATGTTATAACATTGTAAAATTTGTTAGTTTTCGAGGAATTAAAGTTTATGTCTACATATTCCTTCTTTTTTTTTAGACACTTTATGTATTTTAAATACTTTTGAATAACATCATGTTGTTGGGCATTAAAAGAGCTTTAAAATAGCTTTTTTAAAACATTTAAAAATAAGTGGGTCTCTGAGAAATTAAAGTTTCTGTGTAAGCTTGTTTCTTTTTTTTAAAGAAAACCTATAAGTTTTAAAAATTAAGTTTAGCATACGATCATAGAGCATTTAAAGAGCTTTAAAATGACAGTATTAAAACATTTTAAAATTTGCATGTTTTCGAGTATTAAAAGTTTTTGTTTACAGATTCCTCCTTTATTTTTTAAAACCCTATATATTTTAAATACTTAAGTTTTACATTATGTTGTAGAGAATTAAAAGAGCTTTAAAATGACCATGTATTAACATTTTAAAATTTGTTAGTTTTCGAGTTATTAAAGTTTTTGTGTAGGAAGTACTTCTTTTTTTTTAGACACCCTATGTTTTTTAAGTACTTTTGCTTAACATTATGTTGTTGGGCATTAAAAGAGTTTTAAAATGGAAATTTTAAAACATTTAAAAATAAGTTGGTCTTTGAGAAATTAAAGTTTATGTTAAAGCTTGTTTCCTTTTATTTTTTAACAAAACCTATAAGTTTTAAAAATTTCGTTTAGCATACGATTTCAGAGCATTTAAAGTGCTTTAAAATGACAGTATTAAATTATATTAAAATTTGCATGTTTTCGAGTATTAGAAGTTTTTGTTTACAGATTCCTCCTTTATTTTTTAAAACCCTATATATTTTAAATACTTAAGTTTTTAATCAAGTTGTAGAGCATCAAAAGAGAATTGAAATGACCATGTTATAACATTTTAGAATTCGTTAGTTTTCGAGTTATTAAAGTTTTTGTGTACGAAGTACTTCTTTTTTTTTAGACACCCAATGTTATTTAAGTACTTTTGCTTAACATTATGTTGTGGGCATTAAAATAGCTGTAAAATGGCTATTTAAAACATTTAAAAATAAGTTGGTCTTTGAGAAATTAAACTTTATGTGTAAGATGGATTCTTTTTTTTTTTAAGAAAACCTATAGGTTTTAAAAATTAAGTTTAGCATACGATCTTAGAGCATTTAAAGAGCTTTAAAATGACAGTATTAAAACATTTTAAAATTTGCATGTTTTCGAGTATTAGAAGTTTTGTTTACAGATTCCTCCTTTATTTTTAAAACCCTATATATTTTAAATATTTAAGTTTAAATCAAGTTGTAGAGCATTAAAAGAGAATTAAAATGACCATGTTATAACATTTTAGAATTCGTTAGTTTTCGAGTTATTAAAGTTTTTGTGTACGAAGTACTTCTTTTTTTTAGACACCCTATGTTATTTAAGTACTTTTGCTTAACATTATATTGTTGGGCATTAAAATAGCTGTAAAATGGCTATTTTAAAACATTTAAAAATAAGTTGGTCTTTGAGAAATTAAAGTTTATGTGTAAGATGGATTCTTTTTTTTTTAAGAAAACCTATAAGTTTAAAAATTAAGTTTAGCATACGATCTTAAAGCATTTAAAGAGCTTTAAAATGATAGTATTAAAACATTTTAAAATTTGCATGTTTTCGAGTAGAAGAAGCTTTTGTTTACAGATTCCTTCTTTATTTTTTTAAACCCTATATATTTTAAATATTTAAGTTTTAAATCAAATTTTAGAGCATTAAAATAGAAATAAAATAACCATTTTATAACATTTTAAAATTCTTTAGTTTTCGAGTTGCTAAAGTTTTTGTGTACAAAGTACTCCTTTCTTTTAGACACCCTATGTATTTTAAATACTCTTTCTTAACATCATTTTTTTAGGTATTAAAAGAGCTTTAGAATGGCTATTTTAAAAACATTTTAAAATAAGTTGGTCTTTGAGAAATTATAGTTTACGTGTAAAGCTTGATTTTTTTTTTTTTGGAAACAAATTAGCTTTAAATACTTAAGTTTAGCATACGATTAAAGAGCACTTAAAGAACTTTAAAATGTCAATATTAAAACTTATTAAAATTTTCTTGTTTTCGAGTAGTTAAAGTTGTTGTTTACAGATTTCTTCTTTATTTTTTAAAACCCTATATATTTCAAATACTTAAGTTTTAAATTAGGTTTTAGAGCATTAAAAGTGCTTTGAAATGATTATGTTATAACATTGTAAAATTTGTTAGTTTTCGAGGAATTAAAATTTATGTCTACAGATTCCTTCTTTTTTTTTAGACACTTTATGTATTTTAAATACTTTTGATTAACATCATGTTGTTGGGCATTAAAAGAGCTTTAAAATAGCTATTTTAAAACATTAAAAAATAAGTTAGTCTCTGAGAAATTAAAGTTTCTGTGTAAGCTTATTTCTTTTTTTTAAAGAAAACCTATAAGTTTTAAAATTAAGTTTAGCATACGATCTTAGAATATTTAAAGAGCTTTAAAATGACAGTATTAAAACATTTTAAAATTTGCATGTTTTCGAGTATTAAAAGTTTTTGTTTTCAGATTCCTCCTTTATTTTTTAAAACCCTATATATTTTAAATATTTAAGTTTTAAATCAAGTTGTAGAGCATTAAAAGAGAATTAAAATGACCATGTTATAACATTTTAGAATTCGTTAGTTTTCGAGCTATTAAAGCTTTTGTGTACGAAGTACTCCTTTCTTTTAGACACCCTATGTATTTTAAATACTCTTTCTTAACATCATTTTTTTAGGTATTAAAAGAGCATTAGAATGGCTATTTTAAAAACATTTTAAAATAAGTTGGTCTTTGAGAAATTATAGTTTACGTGTAAAGCTTGATTTTTTTTTTTTTGGAAACAAATTAGCTTTAAATACTTAAGTTTAGCATACGATTAAAGAGCACTTAAAGAACTTTAAAATGTCAATATTAAAACTTATTAAAATTTTCTTGTTTTCGAGTAGTTAAAGTTGTTGTTTACAGATTTCTTCTTAATTTTTTAAAACCCTATATATTTCAAATACTTAAGATTTAAATTAGGTTTTAGAGCATTACAAGTGCTTTGAAATGATTATGTTATAACATTGTAAAATTTGTTAGTTTTCGAGGAATTAAAATTTATGTCTACAGATTCCTTCTTTTTTTTAGACTCTTTATGTATTTTAAATACTTTTGATTAACATCATGTTGTTGGGCATTAAAAGAGCTTTAAAATAGCTATTTAAAACATTTAAAAATAAGTTAGTCTCTGAGAAATTAAAGTTTCTGTGTAAGCTTATTTCTTTTTTTAAAGAAAACCTATAAGTTTTAAAATTAAGTTTAGCATACGATCTTAGAGCATTTAAAGAGCTTTAAAATGACAGTATTAAAACATTTTAAAATTTGCATGTTTTCGAGTATTAAAAGTTTTTGTTTACAGATTCCTCCTTTATTTTTTAAAACCCTATATATTTTAAATATTTAGGTTTTAAATCATATTGTAGAGCATTAAAAGAGAATTAAAATGACCATGTTTTAACATTTTAGAATTCGTTAGTTTTCGAGTTATTAAAGTTTTTGTGTACGAAGTACTTCTTTTTTTTAGACACCCAATGTTATTTAAGTACTTTTGCTTAACATTATGTTGTTAAGCATTAAAATAGCTGTAAAATGGCTATTTTAAAACATTTAAAAATAAGTTGGTCTTTGAGAAATTAAACTTTATGTGTAAGATTGATTCTTTTTTTTTTTAAGAAAACCTATAGGTTTTAAAAATTAAGTTTAGCATACGATCTTAGAGCATTTAAAGAGCTTTAAAATGACAGTATTAAAACATTTTAAAATTTGCATGTTTTCGAGTATTAGAAGTTTTTGTTTACAGATTCCTCCTTTATTTTTTAAAACCCTATATATTTTAAATATTTAAGTTTTAAATCAAGTTGTAGAGCATTAAAAGAGAATTAAAATGACCATGTTATAACATTTTAGAATTCGTTAGTTTTCGAGTTATTAAAGTTTTTGTGTACGAAGTACTTCTTTTTTTTTAGACACCCTATGTTATTTAAGTACTTTTGCTTAACATTATATTGTTAGGCATTAAAATAGCTGTAAAATGGCTATTTTAAAACATTTAAAAATAAGTTGGTCTTTGAGAAATTAAAGTTTATGTGTAAGATGGATTCTTTTTTTTTTTAAGAAAACCTATAAGTTTTAAAAATTAAGTTTAGCATACGATCTTAAAGCATTTAAAGAGCTTTAAAATGATAGTATTAAAACATTTTAAAACTTGCATGTTTTCGAGTAGAAGAAGCTTTTGTTTACAGAATCCTTCTTTATTTTTTTAAACCCTATATATTTTAAATACTTAAGTTTTAAATCAAATTTTAGAGCATTAAAATAGAAATAAAATAACCATTTTATAACATTTTAAAATTCTTTAGTTTTCGAGTTGCTAAAGTTTTTGTGTACAAAGTACTCCTTTCTTTTAGACACCCTATGTATTTTAAATACTCTTTCTTAACATCATTTTTTTAGGTATTAAAAGAGCTTTAGAATGGCTATTTTAAAAACATTTTAAAATAAGTTGGTCTTTGAGAAATTATAGTTTACGTGTAAAGCTTGATTTTTTTTTTTTTGGAAACAAATTAGCTTTAAATACTTAAGTTTAGCATACGATTGAAGAGCACTTAAAGAACTTTAAAATGTCAATATAAAAACTTATTAAAATTTTCTTGTTTTCGAGTAGTTAAAGTTGTTGTTTACAGATTTCTTCTTTATTTTTTAAAACCCTATATATTTCAAATACTTAAGTTTTAAATTAGGTTTTAGAGCATTAAAAGTGCTTTGAAATGATTATGTTATAACATTGTAAAATTTGTTAGTTTTCGAGGAATTAAAATTTATGTCTACAGATTCCTTCTTTTTTTTTAGACTCTTTATGTATTTTAAATACTTTTGATTAACATCATGTTGTTGGGCATTAAAAGAGCTTTAAAATAGCTATTTTAAAACATTTAAAAATAAGTTAGTCTCTGAGAAATTAAAGTTTCTGTGTAAGCTTATTTCTTTTTTTTAAAGAAAACCTATAAGTTTTAAAATTAAGTTTAGCATACGATCTTAGAGCATTTAAAGAGCTTTAAAATGACAGTATTAAAACATTTTAAAATTTGCATGTTTTCGAGTATTAAAAGTTTTTGTTTACAGATTCCTCCTTTATTTTTTAAAACCCTATATATTTTAAATATTTAAGTTTTAAATCAAGTTGTAGAGCATTAAAAGAGAATTAAAATGACCATGTTATAACATTTTGAATTCGTTAGTTTTCGAGTTATTAAAGTTTTTGTGTACGAAGTACTTCTTTTTTTTAGACACCCAATGTTATTTAAGTACTTTTGCTTAACATTATGTTGTTAGCATTAAAATAGCTGTAAAATGGCTATTTAAAACATTTAAAAGTAAGTTGGTCTTTGAGAAATTAAACTTTATGTGTAAGATTGATTCTTTTTTTTTTAAGAAAACCTATAGGTTTTAAAAATTAAGTTTAGCATACGATCTTAGAGCATTTAAAGAGCTTTAAAATGACAGTATTAAAACATTTTAAAATTTGCATGTTTTCGAGTATTAGAAGTTTTTGTTTACAGATTCCTCCTTTATTTTTTAAAACCCTATATATTTTAAATATTTAAGTTTTAAATCAAGTTGTAGAGCATTAAAAGAGAATTAAAATGACCATGTTATAACATTTTAGAATTCGTTAGTTTTCGAGTTATTAAAGTTTTTGTGTACGAAGTTCTTCTTTTTTTTTAGACACCCTATGTTATTTAAGTACTTTTGCTTAACATTATATTGTTAGGCATTAAAATAGCTGTAAAATGGCTATTTTAAAACATTTAAAAATAAGTTGGTCTTTGAGAAATTAAAGTTTATGTGTAAGATTGATTCTTTTTTTTTTTAAGAAAACCTATAGGTTTTAAAAATTAAGTTTAGCATACGATCTTAGAGCATTTAAAGAGCTTTAAAATGACAGTATTAAAACATTTTAAAATTTGCATGTTTTCGAGTATTAGAAGTTTTTGTTTACAGATTCCTCCTTTATTTTTTAAAACCCTATATATTTTAAATATTTAAGTTTTAAATCAAGTTGTAGAGCATTAAAAGAGAATTAAAATGACCATGTTATAACATTTTAGAATTCGTTAGTTTTCGAGTTATTAAAGTTTTGTGTACGAAGTACTTCTTTTTTTTTAGACACCCTATGTTATTTAAGTACTTTTGCTTAACATTATGTTGTTGGCATTAAAATAGCTGTAAAATGGCTATTTTAAAACATTTAAAAATAAGTTGGTCTTTGAGAAATTAAAGTTTATGTGTAAGATTGATTCTTTTTTTTTTAAGAAAACCTATAGGTTTTAAAAATTAAGTTTAGCATACGATCTTAGAGCATTTAAAGAGCTTTAAAATGACAGTATTAAAACATTTTAAAATTTGCATGTTTTCGAGTATTAGAAGTTTTTGTTTACAGATTCCTCCTTTATTTTTTAAAACCCTATATATTTTAAATATTTAAGTTTTAAATCAAGTTGTAGAGCATTAAAAGAGAATTAAAATGACCATGTTATAACATTTTAGAATTCGTTAGTTTTCGAGTTATTAAAGTTTTTGTGTACGAAGTTCTTCTTTTTTTTTAGACACCCTATGTTATTTAAGTACTTTTGCTTAACATTATTTGTTAGGCATTAAAATAGCTGTAAAATGGCTATTTTAAAACATTTAAAAATAAGTTGGTCTTTGAGAAATTAAAGTTTATGTGTAAGATTGATTCTTTTTTTTTTTAGAAAACCTATAGGTTTAAAAATTAAGTTTAGCATACGATCTTAGAGCATTTAAAGAGCTTTAAAATGACAGTATTAAAACATTTTAAAATTTGCATGTTTTCGAGTATTAGAAGTTTTTGTTTACAGATTCCTCCTTTATTTTTTAAAACCCTATATATTTTAAATATTTAAGTTTTAAATCAAGTTGTAGAGCATTAAAAGAGAATTAAAATGACCATGTTATAACATTTTAGAATTCGTTAGTTTTCGAGTTATTAAAGTTTTTGTGTACGAAGTACTTCTTTTTTTTTAGACACCCTATGTTATTTAAGTACTTTTGCTTAACATTATATTGTTAGGCATTAAAATAGCTGTAAAATGGCTATTTTAAAACATTTAAAAATAAGTTGGTCTTTGAGAAATTAAAGTTTATGTGTAAGATAGTTTCTTTTTTTTTTCAGAAAACCTATAAGTTTTAAAAATTAAGTTTAGCATACGATCTTAGAGCATTTAAAGAGCTTTAAAATGATAGTATTAAAACATTTTAAAATTTGCATGTTTTCGAGTAGAAGAAGCTTTTGTTTACAGAATCCTTCTTTATTTTTTAAACCCTATATATTTTAAATACTTAAGTTTTAAATCAAATTTTAGAGCATTAAAATAGAAATAAAATAACCATTTTATAACATTTTAAAATCTTTAGTTTTCGAGTTGCTAAAGTTTTTGTGTACAAAGTACTCCTTTTTTTAGACACCCTATGTATTTAAATACTCTTTCTTAACATCATTTTTTTAGGTATTAAAAGAGCTTTAGAATGGCTATTTTAAAAACATTTTAAAATAAGTTGGTCTTTGAGAAATTATAGTTTACGTGTAAAGCTTGATTTTTTTTTTTTGGAAACAAATTAGCTTTAAATACTTAAGTTTAGCATACGATTAAGAGCACTTAAAGAACTTTAAAATGTCAATATAAAAAATTATTAAAATTTTCTTGTTTTCGAGTAGTTAAAGTTGTTGTTTACAGATTTCTTCTTTATTTTTTAAAACCCTATATATTTCAAATACTTAAGTTTTAAATTAGGTTTTAGAGCATTAAAAGTGCTTTGAAATGATTATGTTATAACATTGTAAATTTGTTAGTTTTCGAGGAATTAAAATTTATGTCTACAGATTAATTCTTTTTTTTTAGACTCTTTATGTATTTTAAATACTTTTGATTAACATCATGTTGTTGGGCATTAAAAGAGCTTTAAAATAGCTATTTTAAAACATTTAAAAATAAGTTAGTCTCTGAGAAATTAAAGTTTCTGTGTAAGCTTATTTCTTTTTTTTAAAGAAAACCTATAAGTTTTAAAATTAAGTTTAGCATACGATCTTAGAGCATTTAAAGAGCTTTAAAATGACAGTATTAAAACATTTTAAAATTTGCATGTTTTCGAGTATTAAAAGTTTTTGTTTACAGATTCCTCCTTTATTTTTTAAAACCCTATATATTTTAAATATTTAAGTTTTAAATCATATTGTAGAGCATTAAAAGAGAATTAAAATGACCATGTTATAACATTTTTGAATTCGTTAGTTTTCGAGTTATTAAAGTTTTTGTGTACGAAGTACTTCTTTTTTTTTAGACACCCAATGTTATTTAAGTACTTTTGCTTAACATTATGTTGTTAAGCATTAAAATAGCTGTAAAATGGCTATTTTAAAACATTTAAAAGTAAGTTGGTCTTTGAGAAATTAAACTTTATGTGTAAGATTGATTCTTTTTTTTTTTAAGAAAACCTATAGGTTTTAAAAATTAAGTTTAGCATACGATCTTAGAGCATTTAAAGAGCTTTAAAATGACAGTATTAAAACATTTTAAAATTTGCATGTTTTCGAGTATTAGAAGTTTTTGTTTACAGATTCCTCCTTTATTTTTTAAAACCCTATATATTTTAAATATTTAAGTTTTAAATCAAGTTGTAGAGCATTAAAAGAGAATTAAAATGACCATGTTATAACATTTTAGAATTCGTTAGTTTTCGAGTTATTAAAGTTTTTGTGTACGAAGTTCTTCTTTTTTTTTAGACACCCTATGTTATTTAAGTACTTTTGCTTAACATTATATTGTTAGGCATTAAAATAGCTGTAAAATGGCTTTTAAAACATTTAAAAATAAGTTGGTCTTTGAGAAATTAAAGTTTATGTGTAAGATTGATTCTTTTTTTTTTAAGAAAACCTATAGGTTTTAAAAATTAAGTTTAGCATACGATCTTAGAGCATTTAAAGAGCTTTAAAATGACAGTATTAAAACATTTTAAAATTTGCATGTTTTCGAGTATTAGAAGTTTTTGTTTACAGATTCCTCCTTTATTTTTTAAAACCCTATATATTTTAAATATTTAAGTTTTAAATCAAGTTGTAGAGCATTAAAAGAGAATTAAAATGACCATGTTATAACATTTTAGAATTCGTTAGTTTTCGAGTTATTAAAGTTTTTGTGTACGAAGTACTTCTTTTTTTTTAGACACCCTATGTTATTTAAGTACTTTTGCTTAACATTATGTTGTTAGGCATTAAAATAGCTGTAAAATGGCTATTTTAAAACATTTAAAAATAAGTTGGTCTTTGAGAAATTAAACTTTATGTGTAAGATTGATTCTTTTTTTTTTTAAGAAAACCTATAGGTTTTAAAAATTAAGTTTAGCATACGATCTTAGAGCATTTAAAGAGCTTTAAAATGACAGTATTAAAACATTTTAAAATTTGCATGTTTTCGAGTATTAGAAGTTTTTGTTTACAGATTCCTCTTATTTTTTAAAACCCTATATATTTTAAATACTTAAGTTTTAAATCAAGTTTAGAGCATTAAAAGAGAATTAAAATGACCATGTTATAACATTTTAAATTCGTTAGTTTTCGAGTTATTAAAGTTTTGTGTACGAAGTTCTTCTTTTTTTTAGACACCCTATGTTATTTTAAATACTTTTGCTTAACATTATTTGTTAGGCATTAAAAGAGCTGTAAAATGGCTATTTTAAAACATTTAAAAATAAGTTGTCTTTGAGAAATTAAAGTTTAGTGTAAGATTGATTCTTTTTTTTTAAGAAAACCTATAGTTTTAAAAATTAAGTTTAGCATACGATCTTAGAGCATTTAAAGAGCTTTAAAATGACAGTATTAAAACATTTAAAATTTGCATGTTTTCGAGTATTAGAAGTTTTTGTTTACAGATTCCTCCTTTATTTTTTAAAACCCTATATATTTTAAATATTTAAGTTTTAAATCAAGTTGTAGAGCATTAAAAGAGAATTAAAATGACCATGTTATAACATTTTAGAATTCGTTAGTTTTCGAGTTATTAAAGCTTTTGTGTACGAAGTTCTTCTTTTTTTTTAGACACCCTATGTTATTTAAGTACTTTTGCTTAACATCATTTTTTTAGGTAATAAAATAGCTGTAAAATGGCTATTTTAAAACATTTAAAAATAAGTTGGTCTTGAGAAATTAAATTTGTGAGTAAGATGGATTCTTTTTTTTTTAAGAAAACCTATAGGTTTTAAAATTAAGTTTAGCATACGATCTTAGAGCATTTAAAGAGCTTTAAAATGACAGTATTAAAACATTTTAAAATTTGCATGTTTTCGAGTATTAGAAGTTTTTGTTTACAGATTCCTCCTTTATTTTTTAAAACCCTATATATTTTAAATATTTAAGTTTAAATCAAGTTGTAGAGCATTAAAAGAGAATTAAAATGACCATGTTATAACATTTTAGAATTCGTTAGTTTTCGAGTTATTAAAGTTTTGTGTACGAAGTATTCTTTTTTTTTAGACCCCTATGTATTTAAGTACTTTTGCTTAACATTATATTGTTGGACATTAAAATAGCTGTAAAATGGCTATTTTAAAACATTTAAAATAAGTTGGTCTTTGAGAAATTAAAGTTTATGTGTAAGATGGATTCTTTTTTTTTTTTTTTTAAGAAAACCTATAAGTTTTAAAAATTAAGTTTAGCATACGATCTTAAGCATTTAAAGAGCTTAAAAATGATAGTATTAAAACAGGTTAAAATTGCATGTTTTCAATAGAAGAAGCTTTTTGTTTACAGAATCCTCTTTATTTTTTAAACCCTATATATTTTAAATACTTAAGTTTTCAATCAAATTTTAGAGCATTAAAATAGAAATAAAAAACCATTTTATAACATTTTAAAAATTCTTTAGTTTTCGAGTTGCAAAATTTTTTGTGTACAAAGTACTCCTTTTCTTTTAGACACCCTATGTATTTTAATACTCTTTCTTAACATCATTTTTTTAGGTATAAAAGAGCTTTAGATGGCTATTCTAAAAACATTTTAAAATAAGTTGCTCTTTGAGAATTATAGTTTACGTGTAAAGCTTGATTTTTTTTTTTTTGGAAACAAATTAGCTTTAAATACTTAAGTTTAGCATACGATTGAAGAGCACTTAAAGAACTTTAAAATGTCAATATTAAAACTTATTACAATTTTCTTGTTTTCGAGTAGTTAAAGTTGTTGTTTACAGATTTCTTCTTCTTTATTTTTAAAACCCTATATATTTCAATACTTAAATTTTAAATTAGGTTTTAGAGCATTACAAGTGCTTTGAAATGATTATGTTGTAACATTGTAAAATTTGTTAGTTTTCGAGGAATTAAAATTTATGTCTACAGATTCCTTCTTTTTTTTAGACTCTTTATGTATTTTAAATACTTTTGATTAACATCATGTTGTTGGGCATTAAAAGAGCTTTAAAATAGCTATTTTAAAACATTTAAAAATAAGTTAGTCTCTGAGAAATTAAAGTTTCTGTGTAAGCTTATTTCTTTTTTTTAAGAAAACCTATAAGTTTTAAAATTAAGTTTAGCATACGATCTTAGAAGATTTAAAGAGCTTTAAAATGACAGTATTAAACATTTTAAAATTTGCATGTTTTCGAGTATTAAAAGTTTTTTTTTCAGATTCCTCCTTTATTTTTTAAAACCCTATAATATTTAAATATTTAAGTTTTAAATCAAGTTGTAGAGCATTAAAAGAGAATTAAAATGACCATGTTATAACATTTTAGAATTCGTTAGTTTTCTAGTAATAATAAGTTTTTGTTTACAGATTTCTTCTTTATTTTTTAAAACCCTATATATTTTAAATACTTAAGTTTTAAATTGTATTGTCGATCATTAAAAAAGCTGTAAAAAGACCATATTTTAAAATTTTAAAATTTGTTTGTTTTCGAGTGATTATAGTTTTTGTGTACAGACTCTTTCTTTTTTTTAAAAAAATCAATATATTTTAAATACTTTAGTTTGAAAATTAAGTTGTAGAGCATTAAAAGAGAATTAAAATGACCATGTTATAACATTTTAGAATTCGTTAGTTTTCGAGTTATTAAAGCTTTTGTGTACGAAGTACTTCTTTTTTTTTAGACACCCTATGTTATTTAAGTACTTTTGCTTAACATCATTTTTTTAGGTAATAAAATAGCTGTAAAATGGCTATTTTAAAACATTTAAAAATAAGTTGGTCTTTGAGAAATTAAAGTTTATGTGTAACATGGATTCTTTTTTTTTTTAAGAAAACCTATAGGTTTTAAAAATTAAGTTTAGCATACGATCTTAGAGCATTTAAAGAGCTTTAAAATGACAGTATTAAAACATTTTAAAATTTGCATGTTTTCGAGTATTAGAAGTTTTTGTTTACAGATTCCTCCTTTATTTTTTAAAACCCTATATATTTTAAATATTTAAGTCTTAAATCAAGTTGTAGAGCATTAAAAGAGAATTAAAATGACCATGTTATAACATTTTAGAATTCGTTAGTTTTCGAGTTATTAAAGTTTTTGTGTACGAAGTACTTCTTTTTTTTTAGACACCCTATGTTATTTTAGTACTTTTGCTTAACATTATATTGTTGGACATTAAAATAGCTGTAAAATGGCTATTTTAAAACATTTAAAAATAAGTTGGTCTTTGAGAAATTAAAGTTTATGTGTAAGATGGATTCTTTTTTTTTTAAGAAAACCTATAAGTTTTAAAAATTAAGTTTAGCATACGATCTTAAAGCATTTAAAGAGCTTTAAAATGACAGTATTAAAACATTTTAAAATTTGCATGTTTTCGAGTATTAGAAGTTTTTGTTTACAGATTCCTCCTTTATTTTTTAAAACCCTATATATTTTAAATATTTAAGTTTTAAATCAAATTTTAGAGCATTAAAATAGAAATAAAATAACCATTTTATAACATTTTAAAATTCTTTAGTTTTCGAGTTGCTAAAGTTTTTGTGTACAAAGTACTCCTTTCTTTTAGACACCCTATGTATTTTAAATACTCTTTCTTAACATCACTTTTTTAGGTATTAAAAGAGCTTTAGAATGGCTATTTTAAAAACATTTTAAAATAAGTTGGTCTTTGAGAAATTATAGTTTATGTGTAAAGCTTGATTTTTTTTTTTTGGAAACAAATTAGCTTTAAATACTTAAGTTTAGCATACGATTTAAGAGCACTTAAAGAACTTTAAAATGTCAATATTAAAACTTATTAAAATTTTCTTGTTTTCGAGTAGTTAAAGTTTTTGTTTACAGATTTCTTCTTTATTTTTTAAAACCCTATATATTTCAAATACTTAAGTTTTAAATCAAGTTGTAGAGCATTAAAAGATAATTAAAATGACCATGTTATAACATTTTAGAATTCGTTAGTTTTCGAGTTATTAAAGTTTTTGTGTACGAAGTACTTCTTTTTTTTTAGACACCCTATGTTATTTAAGTACTTTTGCTTAACATTATATTGTTGGGCATTAAAATAGCTGTAAAATGGCTATTTTAAAACATTTAAAAAAAAGTTGGTCTTTGAGAAATTAAAGTTTATGTGTAAGATGGATTCTTTTTTTTTTAAGAAAACCTATAAGTTTTAAAAATTAAGTTTAGCATACGATCATAAAGCATTTAAAGAGCTTTAAAATGATAGTATTAAAACATTTTAAATTTGCATGTTTTCGAGTAGAAGAAGCTTTTGTTTACAGAATCCTTCTTTATTTTTTAAACCCTATATATTTTAAATACTTAAGTTTTAAATCAAATTTTAGAGCATTAAATAGAAATAAAATAACCATTTTATAACATTTTAAATTCTTTAGTTTTCGAGTTGCTAAAGTTTTTGTGTACAAAGTACTCCTTTCTTTTAGACACCCTATGTATTTAAATACTCTTTCTTAACATCATTTTTTTAGGTATTAAAAGAGCTTTAGAATGGCTATTTTAAAAACATTTTAAAATAAGTTGGTCTTTGAGAAATTATAGTTTACGTGTAAAGCTTGATTTTTTTTTTTTGGAAACAAATTAGCTTTAAATACTTAAGTTTAGCATACGATTGAAGAGCACTTAAAGAACTTTAAAATGTCAATATTAAAACTTATTAAAATTTTCTTGTTTCGAGTAGTTAAAGTGGTTGTTTACAGATTTCTTCTTTATTTTTTAAAACCCTATATATTTCAAATACTTAAGTTTTAAATTAGGTTTTAGAGCATTACAAGTGCTTTGAAATGATTATGTTATAACATTGTAAAATTTGTTAGTTTTCGAGGAATTAAAATTTATGTCTACAGATTCCTTCTTTTTTTTAGACTCTTTATGTATTTTAAATACTTTTGATTAACATCATGTTGTTGGGAATTAAAAGAGCTTTAAAATAGCTATTTAAAAACATTTAAAAATAAGTTAGTCTCTGAGAAATTAAAGTTTCTGTGTAAGCTTATTTCTTTTTTTTAAAGAAAACCTATAGTTTTAAAATTAAGTTTAGCATACGATCTTAGAGCATTTAAAGAGCTTAAAATGACAGTATTAAAACATTTTAAAATTTGCATGTTTTCGAGTATTAAAAGTTTTTGTTTACAGATTCCTCCTTTATTTTTTAAAACCCTATATATTTTAAATATTTAAGTTTTAAATCATATTGTAGAGCATTAAAAGAGAATTAAAATGACCATGTTATAACATTTTAGAATTCGTTAGTTTTCGAGTTATTAAAGTTTTTGTGTACGAAGTACTTCTTTTTTTTTAGACACCCAATGTTATTTAAGTACTTTTTCATAACATTATGTTGTTGGGCATTAAAATAGCTGTAAAATGGCTATTTTAAAACATTTAAAAATAAGTTGGTCTTTGAGAAATTAAACTTTATGTGTAAGATGGATTCTTTTTTTTTTAAGAAAACCTATAGGTTTTAAAAATTAAGTTTAGCATACGATCTTAGAGCATTTGAAGAGCTTTAAAATGACAGTATTAAAACATTTTAAAATTTGCATGTTTTCGAGTATTAGAAGTTTTTGTTTACAGATTCCTCCTTTATTTTTTAAAACCCTATATATTTAAAATATTTAAGTTTTAAATCAAGTTGTAGAGCATTAAAAGAGAATTAAAATGACCATGTTATAACATTTTAGAATTCGTTAGTTTTCGAGTTATTAAAGTTTTTGTGTACGAAGTACTTCTTTTTTTTTAGACACCCTATGTTATTTAAGTACTTTTGCTTAACATTATATTGTTGGACATTAAAATAGCTGTAAAATGGCTATTTTAAAACATTTAAAAATAAGTTGGTCTTTGAGAAATTAAAGTTTATGTGTAAGATGGATTCTTTTTTTTTTAAGAAAACCTATAAGTTTTAAAAATTAAGTTTAGCATACGATCTTAAAGCATTTAAAGAGCTTTAAAATGATAGTATTAAAACATTTTAAAATTTGCATGTTTTCAAATAGAAGAAGCTTTTGTTTACAGAATCCTTCTTTATTTTTTTAAACCCTATATATTTTAAATACTTAAGTTTTAAATCAAATTTTAGAGCATTAAAATAGAAATAAAATAATCATTTTATAACATTTTAAAATTCTTTAGTTTTCGAGTTGCTAAAGTTTTTGTGTACAAAGTACTCCTTTCTTTTAGACACCCTATGTATTTTAAATACTCTTTCTTAACATCATTTTTTTAGGTATTAAAAGAGCTTTAGAATGGCTATTTTAAAAACATTTTAAAATAAGTTGGTCTTTGAGAAATTATAGTTTACGTGTAAAGCTTGATTTTTTTTTTTTTGGAAACAAATTAGCTTTAAATACTTAAGTTTAGCATACGATTGAAGAGCACTTAAAGAACTTTAAAATGTCAATATTAAAACTTATTAAAATTTTCTTGTTTTCGAGTAGTTAAAGTGGTTGTTTACAGATTTCTTCTTTATTTTTTAAAACCCTATATATTTCAAATACTTAAGTTTTAAATTAGGTTTTAGAGCATTACAAGTGCTTTGAAATGATTATGTTATAACATTGTAAAATTTGTTAGTTTTCGAGGAATTGAAATTTATGTCTACAGATTCCTTCTTTTTTTTTAGACTCTTTATGTATTTTAAATACTTTTGATTAACATCATGTTGTTGGGCATTAAAAGAGCTTTAAAATAGCTATTTTAAAACATTTAAAAATAAGTTAGTCTCTGAGAAATTAAAGTTTCTGTGTAAGCTTATTTCTTTTTTTTAAAGAAAACCTATAAGTTTTAAAATTAAGTTTAGCATACGATCTTAGAATATTTAAAGAGCTCTAAAATGACAGTATTAAAACATTTTAAAATTTGCATGTTTTCGAGTATTAAAAGTTTTTGTTTTCAGATTCCTCCTTTATTTTTTAAAACCCTATATATTTTAAATATTTAAGTTTTAAATCAAGTTGTAGAGCATTAAAAGAGAATTAAAATGACCATGTTATAACATTTTAGAATTCGTTAGTTTTCGAGTTATTAAAGCTTTTGTGTACGAAGTACTTCTTTTTTTTTAGACACCCTATGTTATTTAAGTACTTTTGCTTAACATCATTTTTTTAGGTAATAAAATAGCTGTAAAATGGCTATTTTAAAACATTTAAAAATAAGTTGGTCTTTGAGAAATTAAAGTTTATGTGTAAGATGGATTCTTTTTTTTTTAAGAAAACCTATAAGTTTTAAAAATTAAGTTTAGCATACGATCTTAGAGCATTTAAAGAGCTTTAAAATGACAGTATTAAAACATTTTAAAATTTGCATGTTTTCGAGTATTAGAAGTTTTTGTTTACAGATTCCTCCTTTATTTTTTAAAACCCTATATATTTTAAATATTTAAGTTTTAAATCAAGTTGTAGAGCATTAAAAGAGAATTAAAATGACCATGTTATAACATTTTAGAATTCGTTAGTTTTCGAGTTATTAAAGTTTTTGTGTACGAAGTACTTCTTTTTTTTTTAGACACCCTATGTTATTTAGTACTTTTGCTTAACATTATATTGTTGGACATTAAAATAGCTGTAAAATGGCTATTTTAAAACATTTAAAAATAAGTTGGTCTTTGAGAAATTAAAGTTTATGTGTAAGATGGATTCTTTTTTTTTTAAGAAAACCTATAAGTTTTAAAAATTAAGTTTAGCATACGATCTTAAAGCATTTAAAGAGCTTTAAAATGACAGTATTAAAACATTTTAAAATTTGCATGTTTTCGAGTAGAAGAAGTTTTGTTTACAGAATCCTTCTTTATTTTTTTAAACCCTATATATTTTAAATACTTAAGTTTTAAATCAAATTTAGAGCATTAAAATAGAAATAAAATACCATTTTATAACATTTTAAATTCTTTAGTTTTCGAGTTGCTAAAGTTTTTGTGTACAAAGTACTCCTTTCTTTAGACACCCTATGTATTTTAAATACTCTTTCTTAACATCACTTTTTAGGTATTAAAAGAGCTTTAGAATGGCTATTTTAAAACATTTTAAAATAAGTTGGTCTTTGAGAAATTATAGTTTATGTGTAAAGCTTGATTTTTTTTTTTTGGAAACAAATTAGCTTTAAATACTTAAGTTTAGCATACGATTTAGAGCACTTAAAGAACTTTAAATGTCAATATTAAAACTTATTAAAATTTCTTGTTTTCGAGTATTAAAGTTTTTGTTTACAGATTTCTTCTTTATTTTTTAAAACCTATATATTTTCAAATACTTAAGTTTTAAATCAGTTGTAGAGCATTAAAAGATAATTAAAATGACCATGTTATAACATTTTAGAATTCGTTAGTTTTCGAGTTATTAAAGTTTTTGTGTACGAAGTACTTCTTTTTTTTTAGACACCCTATGTTATTTAAGTACTTTTGCTTAACATTATATGTTTGGGCATTAAATAGCTGTAAAATGGCTATTTTAAAACATTTAAAAAAAGTTGGTCTTTGAGAAATTAAAGTTTATGTGTAAGATGGATTTTTTTTTTTTTAAGAAAACCTATAAGTTTTAAAAATTAAGTTTAGCATACGATCTTAAGCATTTAAAGAGCTTTAAAATGATAGTATTAAAACATTTTAAAATTTGCATGTTTTCGAGTAGAAGAAGCTTTTGTTTACAGAATCCTTCTTTATTTTTTTAAACCCTATATATTTTAAATACTTAAGTTTTAATCAAATTTTAGAGCATTAAAATAGAAATAAAATAACCATTTTATAACATTTAAAATTCTTTAGTTTTCGAGTTGCTAAAGTTTTTGTGTACAAAGTACTCCTTTCTTTTAGACACCCTATGTATTTTAAATACTCTTTCTTAACATCATTTTTTTAGGTATTAAAAGAGCTTTAGAATGGCTATTTTAAAAACATTTTAAAATAAGTTGGTCTTTGAGAAATTATAGTTTACGTGTAAAGCTTGATTTTTTTTTTTTGGAAACAAATTAGCTTTAAATACTTAAGTTTAGCATACGATTGAAGAGCACTTAAAGAACTTTAAAATGTCAATATTAAAACTTATTAAAATTTCTTTTTTCGAGTAGTTAAAGTGGTTGTTTACAGATTTCTTCTTTATTTTTTAAAACCCTATATATTTCAAATACTTAAGTTTTAAATTAGGTTTTAGAGCATTAAAAGTGCTTTGAAATGATTATGTTATAACATTGTAAAATTTGTTAGTTTCGAGGAATTAAAATTTATGTCTACAGATTCCTTCTTTTTTTTAGACCTCTTTATGTATTTTAAATACTTTTGATTAACATCATGTTGTTGGGCATTAAAAGAGCTTTAAAATAGCTATTTTAAAACATTTAAAAATAAGTTAGTCTCTGAGAAATTAAAGTTTCTGTGTAAGCTTATTTCTTTTTTTTAAAGAAAACCTATAAGTTTTAAAATTAAGTTTAGCATACGATCTTAGAGCATTTAAAGAGCTTTAAAATGACAGTATTAAAACATTTTAAAATTTGCATGTTTTCGAGTATTAAAAGTTTTTGTTTACAGATTCCTCCTTTATTTTTTAAAACCCTATATATTTTAAATATTTAAGTTTTAAATCAAGTTGTAGAGCATTAAAAGAGAATTAAAATGACCATGTTATAACATTTTAGAATTCGTTAGTTTTCGAGTTATTAAAGTTTTTGTGTACGAAGTACTTCTTTTTTTTAGACACCCAATGTTATTTAGTACTTTTGCTTAACATTATGTTGTTTAGGCATTAAAATAGCTGTAAAATGGCTATTTTAAAACATTTAAAAATAAGTTGGTCTTTGAGAAATTAAACTTTATGTGTAAGATGGATTCTTTTTTTTTTAAGAAAACCTATAGGTTTTAAAAATTAAGTTTAGCATACGATCTTAGAGCATTTAAAGAGCTTTAAAATGACAGTATTAAAACATTTTAAAATTTGCATGTTTCGAGTATTAGAAGTTTTTGTTTACAGATTCCTCCTTTATTTTTAAAACCCTATATATTTTAAATATTTAAGTTTAAATCAAGTTGTAGAGCATTAAAAGAGAATTAAAATGACCATGTTATAACATTTTAGAATTCGTTAGTTTTCGAGTTATAAAGGTTTTGTGTACGAAGTACTTCTTTTTTTTTAGACACCCTATGTTATTTAAGTACTTTTCTTAACATTATATTGTTGGCATTAAAATAGCTGTAAAATGGCTATTTTAAAACATTTAAAAATAAGTTGGTCTTTGAGAAATTAAAGTTTATGTGTAAGATGATTCTTTTTTTTTGGAAAACAAATAAGGTTTAAAAACTTAAGTTTAGCATACGATCTTAAGAGCATTTAAAGAGCTTTAAAATGAAGTATTAAAACATTTTAAAATTTGCATGTTTTCGAGTATTAAAGTTTTGTTTACAGATTCTTCTATATTTTTTAAAACCCTATATATTTTAAATACTTTAAGTTTTAAATCATTTGTAGAGCATTAAAAGATAATTAAAATGACCATGTTATAACATTTTAGAATTCGTTAGTTTTCGAGTTATTAAAGTTTTTGTGTACGAAGTACTTCTTTTTTTTTAGACACCCTATGTTTTTAGTAGTACTTTTGCTTAACATTATATTGTTGGGCATTAAAATAGCTGTAAAATGGCTATTTTAAAACATTTAAAAAAAGTTGGTCTTTGAGAAATTAAAGTTTATGTGTAAGATGATTCTTTTTTTTTTAAGAAAACCTATAAGTTTTAAAAATTAAGTTTAGCATACGATCTTAGAGCATTAAAGAGCTTTAAATGATAGTATTAAAACATTTTAAATTTGCATGTTTCGTTTTGTTTTCGAGAGAGTAGAAGAAGCTTTTGTTTACAGATTCCTTCTTTATTTTTTAAACCCTATATATTTTAATACTTAAGTTTTAAATCAAATTTTAGAGCATTAAAAGAGAATTAAAAGAAACATGTTATAACATTTTAAAATTCTTTAGTTTTCGAGTTGCAAAGTTTTTGTGTACAATTCTCCTTTTTTTTAGACACCCTGTATTTTAAATACTTTGCTTAACATCATTTTTTTTTAGGTATTAAAGAGCTGTAGAATGGCTATTTTAAAAACATTTTAAAATAGTTGGTCTTTGAGAAATTATAGTTTACGTGTAAGTTTGATTTTTTTTTTTGGAACAAAATTACTTTAAATACTTAAGTTTAGCATACGATTCAAGAGCATTTAAAGAACTTTAAAATGTCAATATTAAAACTTATTAAAATTTCTTGTTTTCGAGTATTAAAGTTTTTGTTTACAGATTCTTCTTTATTTTTTAAACCCTATATATTTTAAATACTTAAGTTTTAAATTAGGTTTTAGAGCATTAAAAGAGAATTTGAAATGACCATGTTATAACATTTTAAAATTCGTTAGTTTTTCGAGAATTAAAGTTTTTGTCTACAGATTCCTTCTTTTTTTTTAGACACTTTATGTATTTTTAAATACTTTGATTAACATCATGTTGTTGGCATTAAAAGAGCTGTAAAATAGCTATTTTAAAACATTTAAAATAAGTTAGTCTTTGAGAAATTAAAGTTTCTGTGTAAGCTTATTTCTTTTTTTTAAGAAAACCTATAAGTTTTAAAATTAAGTTTAGCATACGATCTTAGAGCATTTAAAGAGCTTTAAAATGACAGTATTAAAACATTTTAAAATTTGCATGTTTTCGAGTAGAAAAGTTTTTGTTTACAGATTCCTCCTTTATTTTTTAAAACCCTATATATTTTAAATATTTAAGTTTAAAATCAATTGTAGAGCATTAAAAGAGAATTAAAATGACCATGTTATAACATTTTAGAATTCGTTAGTTTTCGAGTTATTAAAGTTTTTGTGTACGAAGTACTTCTTTTTTTTTAGACACCCTATGTTATTTAAGTACTTTTGCTTAACATTATATTGTTGGGCATTAAAATAGCTGTAAAATGGCTATTTTAAAACATTTAAAAATAAGTTGGTCTTTGAGAAATTAAAGTTTATGTGTAAGATGGATTCTTTTTTTTTTAAGAAAACCTATAAGTTTTAAAATTAAGTTTAGCATACGATCTTAAAGCATTTAAAGAGCTTAAAATGAAATAGTATTAAAACATTTTAAAATTTGCATGTTTTCGAGTAGAAGAAGCTTTTGTTTACAGATTCCCTCTTTATTTTTTAACCCTATATATTTTAAATACTTAAGTTTTAAATCAAATTAGAGCATTAAAATAGAAATAAAAAAACCATTTTATAACATTTTAAAATTCGTTAGTTTTCGAGTTGCTAAAGTTTTTGTGTACAAGTACTTCCTTTCTTTTAGACACCCTATGTATTTTAAATACTTTTGCTTAACATCATTTTTTAGGTATTAAAAGAGCTTTAGAATGGCTATTTTAAAAACATTTTAAATAAGTTGGTCTTTGAGAAATTATAGTTTACGTGTAAAGCTTGATTTTTTTTTTTTTGGAAACAAATTAGCTTTAAATACTTAAGTTTAGCATACGATTGAAAGCACTTAAAGAACTTTAAATGTCAATATTAAAACTTATTAAAATTTTCTTGTTTTCGAGTAGTTAAAGTTTTTGTTTACAGATTCTTCTTTATTTTTTAAAACCCT
>QUOH01000040.1:0-17316 GCA_010416925.1 Polistes metricus | reverse complement strand
GGATGGAAAGCCGTAGTTCTTATTTGTTTTAAATTATATGTTTGGCTATTGCCTTTAAAAGTGAACTAGTAAAGTTTGTTCCCTGGTCAGTCAATATGGATCGAGGTGCCCCGAAAAATTGCAAACACTATGAACTAACCCTTCAGCATTATCTATTGACGTAGTCGTTTGTAAAGGTATAGCATAAAATATTTTGTAAGTGCGTCCTGTATTGTAAGAATATATTTATTTCCTGATTTAGTTTCAGGGGAGTGGCCCGACCACGTCCATAGACACCTTGTCGAATGCCACTCCTGGCGTATCAGTAAGTATCATTGGTTCTTTGGACTTTACTCTTACAATTTCTTTAATTGGCAACTTGTACAATTTTAATAAAATCGCTAATGTCCTTTTTCATATTTGGCCCATGATACTTATGCCGAATTTTTATATATGTTTTTGTGACGCCTTTGTGCCCACAATGGCGAGGAGTGGTATTCGGCAAGAATGTCATCTCGCTGTTCTAACTTAGGAACTAAAATTTGATTTAAACAGATAGTAATGCAGCAATTTTCTGAATCAAACGTATTACATAATTTCTTTTGAATCCGAGGCCATAATATGCCATCTAAGCTTGGTGTCTTGGCTATGCTTATAGATTTTAAGTCGAGCTCTCGCACTACTAGAGCAAGGAGCCAATTGCCTCGTATATGTTTCCACTTTTGCGCTGTTTGCGATGTTTTCCTTTATAGGGATAATTATTAATTTATGTTTCCCTATGTTAGATACTTTGGCACGAGCTAAAGTCGAATCTTTTAAGTGTGGAATAAGTTTTGTTTGTTCTAGTAGTTTAGCACCAGTATCGCAAGGTGTGCCGTTTAAATCAGTAAATACTACAATATTGTCGTGCCTTAATTGTAGAGAGTCTCGTGAGACTCCTACATTTTGTGTTATCATATTTAAATTATTGTTTGTTTTTTTGCTGTGTCTGTGGAGAGTATAGTTGTTCGTAGTCACTAGAGCTTTCACTGTCTGTATTTTCGTTCTCTAGTGTTGGTGGTTGCTGATCGTGACGCGTTGTCGAGGTCATCTGTGCCGTCAGTTGTCACGTCGGGGTCACTGTCCTCGTTATCTGTCATCGTGTCCTTGGTTTCAAAGTGAACAATACTATCGTCGGAATCGTATGTGTGTTATAGGAGTACTTTTTTAATTTCTGTCGGATTCCGTGATAGTGCGTCAGCGTTAGCATTTGCAGTTCCTGGTTTATAAATAATTTTAAACGTATACTCAGCCAATTTCAAACTCCACTTTACTAATCTTGATGTCGGGTCTTTTACCGACTAAGCCAAACTAGTGGTTTGTGATCAGTTATAAGGGAAATTCTCGGCCGTACAAATATGGCCTAAAATAATTTGTAGCGAAGACTATTGCCAATAATTCTCTTTCAATAGTAGAATAATTCATTTCAGCTTTATTTAAAATTCGCGAGCAATAGGAGATGTGCAAATCCTACTACCGACGGGCCTTGACTCAACACGGCGCCGATTGCATAACCGGATGCGTCCGTTGTAACGTTAAAAGGCAAAGAAAAATTTGGATACTGTAAAATTGGTTCTTTGCATAGGCATCACGCAATGAGCAAAATGCGTTTTCTTGGGTGGATTCCCATCTGAAATAAGCCTCATTTTTAGTAAATCAGTAAGAGGTTTTGCTACTTTTGAAAAAGCTGGTATAAATCTTCTGTAATATCCAGCAAGACCTAGGAATTGGCGAATTGATTTAATGTTTGTTGGACGCGGAAATGTTTTACTGCTTCTAATTTTTTTGGATCAGGCTTTACGCCGTTTTCTCCTATAATATGGCCCAAATAAGCTACTTCTCGTCTGAGGAATTCACATTTGTCGGGCTGCAGTTTTAGATTTGCTATACGAAGACAATGAGCGAGTTTATTAAATTTCACTTGATGCTCGTTGAGTGATCTCGCGTAAAGAACCACGTCATCCAATATACAAACATTTCTTCGCCTTGTAAAACCCGTCAAGACATGGTCCATTAACCTCTGAAAGGTTGCTGGAGCGTTTTTTAATCCAAATGGCATTCTATTAAATTCATAATGACCATGCGGGGTCGAGAAAGCTGTCTTGGCGCGGTCATCCGGATGCATTTCGATTTGATGAAATCCGGATTTCAGGTCAAAAGTAGAAAATATTTTGCCGCGCCGAGTTGGTCAAGTATCTCCGTAATATTTGGTATAGGGTACGCATCTCCTACCGTTTTTTCGTTAAGATTCCTATAATCGATCACCATCCGCCACTTTGGGTTACCCTTTGAGTCCGACTTTTTCGGTACTATCCAAATGGGTGAATTATAAGGTGAAAGAGATGGTCTTATTATGCCATCGTTGAGCAACTCCGAGGCCTGTTTCTTTACTTCTTCCTTATGTATTGGCGGTAATCTATATTGTCTGGTGTGCACCGGAATATCATCGGTAGTAATTATTCGATGTTGTAAAAGGTTGGCGCAACCAAGCGGTTCGCCAGGAAGATGAAAAATATCTGCGTTTTTGTCTAATAATTTAGAAACAGATTCTGCCTCTTCTGTATTTAGGTGATCAAGGCGGAGGAGTGCTCTAACGGAGTCTGGTCTGGAGAAGGTTGGAGTTTTAGGAGATTCTTGAATTTTACTTGTTTCAGTTGGATCAGCGCAAGGTAATTCGGATATGTTATAAAGAGTGTGCAAGCATTCGTTTAAGTTATCAACTTCGGATGTGGATCTATAGGAATCACATGGTAAACTTGGAAGAGTTCCTATATTATATGCCAAAAGTTCCAATTTTGGAATTTGTAATGAAACAAATCTCGAATTTGTGTTAATAAGTCTGAAATAGGCTTTTCCGTCTATATTTTCTACCAGTGCTTCGCCGGCATAAACTCCCTTTCGAAGCTGTAATCGCGGAATATAACCGTCCCTAACATCGGCGTTTATAACGTGACAGAAAATTACCCTCGACGTTCTAGGTGGAATGCTAACTTTGTCGCCTACCGTAAATGGAATTTCTTTATATTTTACAATAAGCACTTCCTTGATATAGTCAACTTTTGTCGGAATGGAACGAAGGAACTCGTTGCCTAATATTCCATCCGTAGAAATAGGGAAGTGATTGTCTATTGCGTGAAATGTGGTCTTCTCTCCGAAAATAACGAGTTCGACAGTACCTAATGTCTTTTGTATGCCGGAAGAGATACCAGTTAGTTGCACTATTCTTTCTGTGTTTATAATTGTCCTTTTAGTTAAATTTTTTATTTTAATCAAGTTAATATCCGCGCCTGTGTCTATCATAAGTGTCACTGCTTCTCCCAACCGTGGAGAAGTCGCGGTGACACATGGAGCCGTCCAAATATTATTCCGTCCTATGTGTTTGATTTCGACGGGCCCGCTTTCGGGCTTGGGCTTCGTGGACGCTCCTTGGGAGTGGGGGAGCGACGCGCGTCTTCGTTCGCGCCCCTTTTCAAGTTTCCCGAATTGAAATTCTCGATTTTATATTTAAGTTTCCTACACTCGAGAATTTGGTGCCCAAGGTTTTTACAATACTGGCATTTCTTAAATGGGGTCTTTTTCTTGGAAGGAGACCTAGACTTAGTAGGGGATCCAGGCCTACCAGGAGGTTTTTGCTCGGTTTTGGAAGGGAAGGGATACCCATTCTTTTACCAACAACTGTTTTCTAAATGCCCATTTTTTTTACAATAATTACAGTTAATAGTACTATTAATTGGTCTGATGTTCGCGACGCGATTTTTACTTATTGAAGTACCTAACTTATCGTCTTCCTCTTTGATCCGTTTGTCTATCCTAAGGAGGCAGACCAAGACCTCGTCAAAATTATTATATCTTTCAAATCTTAATTCAGTTTTATAGTTTCGAGGAAGACCCTTAATGAACGCGTCTAATCCCTCTCCCTCGATCGCGGCCTCCGTCCCGCGGTCCAAACGCCCCGACTCCCTCGCCGTTTCGTCTAGAATTGACTGAGTGAGTTCTTTCACTCGTTCAAAATAATCGAGCGCGTGTTCGCCCGGTTTCATAAATTCCATAGAGAGCTTTCCTCTATAATAATTTGACCCGCGGGAAGGGAGGAACGCGTCCTTCAGCCTATCTATAAGGCGTTCGACCCTGTCGATCCCAAGGCCCTCCGTTACTAGACGCGCATGACCACCAAGTTTCGAAAGAAGCAATCTAGTGAGGGACGCCTCCAACTCGGGTGAATAACCCGCTGGCAACAAGTCAAGCGCGCGCCGACACGCCCTAGAAAACTGCATCACGGTGAGGTTGTGCCCGTCAAACTTCGGGACATCCTCCACACATTCCCGCAACTTAAAAGAGGATTTTGGCAAATGGGAAGAAGGTGGGGGGGCAAAAGGAGCTATTCTCTTCATATCCCTAATTTCGCGCCTCAAATCCTCGATCTCTCTTCTCGTTTCGTCTCCACTACCAAAATCAGGCGTTAGTGTTCTCCGTCTTGGAGTTTGGGCCGGAGAGGTTGGACGCGGAGACGGACCCGGAGTACCAGGGGAATAGGTTAAAGGGACGAAGGAGTCCACCGGAGGATCAGAACGCTCAAAACCACGGAAACCTAGCATATTATCGCCCAGGGATCTTCTAAACTCCTCTTCCTTCAACGCGAGTCTCCTCTCCCTACGTTCTAGCTCTAATTCCCTGTTACTAAGTTCCTCCTGTTTCCTAAGTGTTTCCTCTTGTGTTTTACTCAATAAATCCTGAATATTCATTATTTCCTCCATCTTTTTGCGCATAGCGGAATCCATATCGCCGAGAACGATTGGAGTATCCGGTCTACTTTTTCTTTGTTCTTGAGACATTTTAAATTTTGTAAATAAAAGTTACGGTTTCTTTGAAGAAAATGCGAATAAATTGACAAGTTAAACCTCCTACCAGGCAATCGAATTTATTTGCGATCCATCTATTAGTATCCCACCGCTGCCACCAGTTTTACTTCCTGTGACGTCCCAGATGGCGTTGTCAAGAGGAGTAAGAACAAATTTTAATCTTCCTTTTCCCGGTCAATCTTTTTCAGAATTTACTCGGTTAAGAAGAGTGCCCTATTTTGAGTCAATCCGTGGAGCCGGACTTTACTCGGGATCCGGGCTAGATGATCTTAGGGAAGCCAATAAGAGGCAATAACTTGCAAGGTTATGATGGATGAGGGGTACTTACCCTTGAAATAGATGAATATGTCCTCCAGAAAAATACGATTTGTGCCAAATGCCGACAATCCACGGGCCAAAGCTCCTTTGGGTTGATTGAGTTGATTGAGTGGTCACAGGATTTCGGTGTAGAAAGGTTAGTTTAAAGGTATTATTAAATGAATATCACTTGATTAATAGGTAAAACTAAAGTATATTCTTCAATGTTAAAACAAACAAGAGTTTAACAAGTGGTTTACACAATTTGATCACTTGTTTTAACTGTCACACGGATATATTACAAATGTAACACGGATTATAAATGTGGCGTGTTAAAGTGCGTTTACTGTACGCAAATTGTAATAATCGATTATAACTGCGCGACGTGTACGAACTCTTATATAAAAATTGTATAATCAAGCAATAATAGTAAATTGGATAAATTATTAACTATATTTTGTTAATAATTTATTATATATTATGAGAAAGTCTGTCTTCCAAGCTAATTAAATTGTTAACGTACAAAAAAGACTATCTTGAAAAAGACTTGTCTTGTACAAGAAATAATCGCGTTGGAAGAGAGACCCTTCAAGCACAAATGTATAAGTATAAAATAATTAACAGAGGTAATTAAGATTTAAGTGTTAAGAGTATAGAGGTTGCCGGTAGACTGCCGGAGAGGAGTCTCTAAGCTCCCCACGTCGAGTCCCGTACGGCCGAGTGGGAGGTACCCTCACTCGCGCTATGTGCTTCCTCCACTACCGACTTTTACCAACCCGTGGGAAAGGAATCTGCTGATCTTTTAAGTTTGCACGTGCGAATAAATATTAGTTACAATCAAGTTCTAAACTGCTGTCGTCAGCTGGGAATGGAATTTGCCTCGAAAAAATATCATTTACTATCAAGCGCTAATTCCCGGTAGCGACTAAGTATCAGGTTACTATCAGGCAGAAATTCCCAGAACTGCACGTGCGCCTCATACTTGAGCCAAGAGATTTCCTTTCATTGCACGTGTGCTTTATTACGACTGTGGGAATATCTTATGTGCTGGCTAGCATTATTGCTTTATATAAATGTTATTAACTATTTGTTTATTTAATTATTAATAATTGTTGGAGTTTATTCTCAAAATGAAATATGTAATAATATTATTTGTAGCAATCATTTAAATAAGGCCAAATGCTAGTAATAATTATTATATTATCGAAGTATTAAATAATAAGTGTCGGTAATGTAGGAGCACGAAGTCGGTATTACCGACTTCCACTTATCGAAAGATCCGCTTACCGACCTAAGTTGTCGGTAAGACAGGTTTCTCTATGAACGACAATTGACATTTGTTCTACTATTACCGTATGCTGCCAAAAATGATATTTATCGATGGTCGTTCATAAGAGTACTTAATACAAAATAGAATTTACAGTGAATATAATGTAAATTATTATACGGTTATATGTTATACAAAGGTAAATTATTTTAATAATTGTATCGTAACTATGTGTATGTGTAATTTGTACAAGTAAAAATATATAAGTGATAAAATTTCAAAAATTTTCGTATATATGACGGAAGGACAAATCACAATCACTGGATGGTACGTTTTGGTATATCGAATCGTCACTAGGACGTGACACCTCCCCCCTTAAAGAAGAAGCAACCAAGAAACTATTTTCTGGTGCTTCGTAAAGAATCAATAGCACTTGGGAGATCGTCTTCCAAATCGAAACGTACACGCTTACATGACTTTTGAGGTTGAGAATCGCTTGTGATTTGTTCTTCCTGTTGTTCCGATACGATTTCCCTTAATTCTATTCTTTTACGTCTACTGGTGGACTTTGGCGCCCACCTCCGTTTTTCAGGTGCAATAATAGGTTTGTTAATGACCCCCAAATAGCGCCAAGAAGGTGCAGACTCCACCCATACACCGTATGCAATGCATACCGCGCATAAAAAATATAGTATTTGTAATAGTTTGAATATGAAGACTATACTAATATTCGCACTTTCCATACTTTAATAGTATTGCCACATACAGATGTGGTAACTTTTCGGTTAGTTTTTGCATTTCACTTTTCACAAGATTCACAAAATTTAAGTTTAGTTTATTTCCTTTCCGGCGGCCCCTCTTGCGATATGATTTATTATTGAAGGTTGTTCCATTGGGAACATGACGTGGTCCCGTAGATTTTCTAGGTCCGCTTGCGAATAGATACCGCTTGTCGCGAGAGAGCCCGCATCGGTGTATTTCCAATTTGCTTCGGTTTGTGGTTGTAAGATATGTGGTTCTTTAACATAAGTTGGTTTTGGCAGTAGTTGGTACCAGACGCCTTCGACAAAGTATACATGTGGGAGTAAAGAATTACAGGGCTCCTGCGTGCCTCTGCTTACCAAAATTCTAGATTTAGGTCTTAGGAACATACTTGCGTTTTGGTATGTTACCGGAAGTTCCCGAAAACAAGTATCTGTGTGTCTAATTTTAACTGGAACAGGGGTGCACTTAATGATGTGCGCCACTTCTCCACCGATGATTGCCATATATCCTGGGCCCTTCATAATTGTTACCACAAAAACGTCAGGGAGTAGTACCGCAAGTGCGAGTGCGTTTTTGATGACTTCCTTTTCTAGTTTGCATCGTTGTTGTAGGACATTATTATATAAATTTTCCATTTGGTTTTGATGATGTTTTTCCACATAAACAAATTTGGAATTGACATAAGTAAATAAATCCATATTGTTGGTTGATAATCTTGTTCTTGACGTGAATGTCCTATCTCGTCCAGTTTCCAGGATAAATAATTTTGGATGCTCGGTCTTTATGAGTTTGTAACCGCATACGTTTTCTTCTTGTTTTCCCATCAATGCGAACGTCGTTTCGCCCTCAGTCACTGCGTAGATGTGCGAATTACCGTCGAGTGTTGTCATTTTGACCGCTTCTCCCTCGTATAGCGCAGAATACATCTCGAAATGGCACGATGACCTTGGAATGACTGTCCAGAATGCATTCCCATTCTCATCGGTGAAGCAAGTCTCTTCCGAGAAGGAACAATGGATGTGTCCTCTTAATGCTATGGAATTATCTTTGATTTTAGCTATTCCCGTATACGTTCTTATATTCGTACGCACTACCCCGTGAACCACGACACTTTCCCACGTTCCGTCGGCGTCGGAATATGGCGTTCCTTGGCACCTGCCGTCGATGCCGATTGAACCCGCCAGCGTTATACTTCGAAAGTCCTTGTGTTGACTTTAAGACCACTTATTTGAGTGAAAGAGTTTAATGAAAGAGTTCCCGTTTTAATGATCGAACCGCACACTTCGCGTGAGATTTCGAGTAAGTACACGCGTCGACCGTTATGCACGGCTGAGATGTGCGAACTCATCCCGCAATAGTATATTGTTCTGTCGATTTCTACCCTGCACTGAAACACCATGGTACTATCGTAGTCTACTAATTGTAACAGTTGCACGTATGTTTTTTGTTTTGTTGACAGTTGTATTGGGGAGTTCGCATTCTCCTGTCTCCAGTAGTGAGACCGTTGTGATGTTCGCCGCCGTGCCTCCGCAATCGTAGCCAAGTAATGCGGATATTACGGTGATGTGGTAAATGACAAGGATGCCCAGTATCGTCTTCATTTTATACGCAAAACTAAAAGATATTTATTTTATATATTTTTGGCGATTTTGACCTTGTCCTTGTGTACGATTCTACATTTGTTCTTAAGTTAATCTTAATATTGTTTTTAGGGAGCAGTTCTAGAATCTGGTGGGGGCCGGAATATTGACTGCCGAGTTTTGTCGTTGGTTCTTTTAAAAGATATATATTGACCAACCTTTAAGTCTTGACCTCGAGCATTTCGATCGTAGTAAAATTTTGATCTAATTTTAGCTCCCACTAGGTTTTTGTCTTGCTATGTTCTGAGATGTCTTAATTTTATTAACGAGATCTAAATAATATTCTAAATATGTATTGTCTAAAGCTGCATTTGTATGTATGTCTGCGGAAGGTATGTTAGCTTGTTTTGCGAATATTAATTCGTGAGGGGTAAACCTATTTCCCTCGTGTGTACTGGTGTTATAGGCGAACATGGCGTGTGTTAACCACTTATCCCACCGCTCCTTTTGTCTATATAATGTTTTAAATATTCTATTAGTACAATGAGGACCTCTCTAGTGATCCATTCGACTGAGGATGGAACGCCGTAGTTCTTATTTGTTTTAAATTATATTGTTTGGCTATTGCCTTTAAAAGTGAACTAGTAAAGTTTGTTCCCTGGTCAGTCAATATGGATCGAGGTGCCCCGAAAACATTGCAAACATTATGAACTAACCCTTCAGCAATATCTATTGACGTAGTCGTTTGTAATGGTATAGCAATAAAATATTTTGTAAGTGCGTCCTGTATTGTAAGAATATATTTATTTCCTGATTTAGTTTCAGGGAGTGGCCCGACTATGTCCATAGATATTTTGTCGAATGCCGCCCCTGGCGTATCAGTAAGGATCATTGGTTCTTTGGACTTTACTCTTACTAATTTCTTCAATTGGCAACTTGTACAATTTTTAATAAAATCGCTAATGTCCTTTTTCATATTTGGCCAATGATACCTTTGCCGAATTTTATTATATGTTTTTGTGACGCCTTTATGCCCACCAATAGGCGAGGAGTGGCATTCGGCAAGAATGTCATCTCGCTGTTCTAACTTAGGAACTAAAATTTGATTTAAACAGATAGTAATGCAGCAATCTTCTGAATCAAACGTATTACATAATTTCTTTTGAATCCGAGGCCATAATATGCCATCTAAGCTTGGTGTCTTGGCTATGCTTATAGATTTTAAGTCGAGCTCTCGCACTACTGAGAGCAAGGAGCCAATTGCCTCGTATATTGTTTCCACTTTTGCGCTGTTTGCGATGTTTTCTTTTATAGGGATAATTATTAATTTATGTTTCCCTATGTTAGATACTTTGGCACGAGCTAAGGTCGAATCTTTTAAGTGTGGAATAAGTTTTGTTTGTTCTAGTAGTTTAGCACCAGCATCGCAAGGTGTGCCGTTTAAATCAGTAAATACTACAATATCGTCGTGCCTTAATTGTAGAGAGTCTCGTGAGACTCCTACATTTTGTGTTATCATATTTAAATTATTGTTTGTTTTTTGCTGTGTCTGTGGAGAGTATAGATGTTCGTAGTCACTAGAGCTTTCACTGTCTGTATTTTCGTTATCTAGTGTTGGTGTTGCTGATCGTGACGCGTTGTCGAGGTCATCTGTGCCGTCAGTTGTCACGTCGGGGTCACTGTCCTCGTTATCTGTCATCGTGTCCTTGGTTTCAAAATGAACAATACTATCGTCAGAATCGTATGTGTTTATAGGAAGTACTTTTTTAATTTCTGTCGGATTCCGTGATAGTGCGTCAGCGTTAGCATTTGCAGTTCCTGGTTTATAAATAATTTTAAACGTATACTCAGCCAATTTCAAACTCCACTTTACTAATCTTGATGTCGGGTCTTTTACCGACTTAAGCCAAACTAGTGGTTTGTGATCAGTTATAAGGGTAAATTCTCGGCCGTACAAATATGGCCTAAAATAATTTGTAGCGAAGACTATTGCCAATAATTCTCTTTCAATAGTAGAATAATTCATTTCAGCTTTATTTAAAATTCGCGAGCAATAGGAGATGGGCAAATCCTTACCGACGGGGCCTTGACTTAACACGGCGCCGATTGCATAACCGGATGCGTCCGTTGTAACGTTAAAAGGCAAAGAAAAATTTGGATACTGTAAAATTGGTTCTTTGCACAAGGCATCACGCAATGAGCAAAATGCGTTTTCCTGGGTGGATTCCCATCTGAAATAAGCCTCCTTTTTAAGTAAATCAGTAAGAGGTTTTGCTACTTTTGAAAAAGCTGGTATAAATCTTCTGTAATATCCAGCAAGACCTAGGAATTGGCGAATTGATTTAATGTTTGTTGGACGCGGAAATTGTTTTACTGCTTCTAATTTTTTTGGATCAGGCTTTACGCCGTTTTCTCCTATAATATGGCCCAAATAAGCTACTTCTCGTCTGAGGAATTCACATTTGTCGGGCTGCAGTTTTAGATTTGCTATACGAAGACAATGAGCGAGTTTATTAAATTTCACTTGATGCTCGTTGAGTGATCTCGCGTAAAGAACCACGTCATCCAAATATACAAACATTTCTTCGCCCTGTAAACCGGTCAAGACATGGTCCATTAACCTCTGAAAGGTTGCTGGAGCGTTTTTTAATCCAAATGGCATTCTATTAAACTCATAATGACCATGCGGGGTCGAGAAAGCTGTCTTGGCGCGGTCATCCAGATGCATTTCGATTTGATGAAATCCGGATTTCAGGTCAAAAGTAGAAAAATATTTTGCCGCGCCGAGTTGGTCAAGTATATCCGTAATATTTGGAATAGGGTACGCATCTCCTACCGTTTTTTCGTTAAGATTCCTATAATCGATCATCATCCGCCACTTTGGGTTACCCTTTGAGTCCGACTTTTTCGGTACTATCCAAATGGGTGAATTATAAGGTGAAAGAGATGGCCTTATTATGCCATCGTTGAGCAACTCCGAGGTTTGTTTCTTTACTTCTTCCTTATGTATTGGCGGAAATCTATATTGTCTGGTGTGCACCGGAATATCATCGGTAGTAATTATTCGATGTTGTAAAAGATTGGTGCAACCAAGCGGTTCGCCAGGAAGATGAAAAATATCTGCATTTTTGTCTAATAATTTAGAAACAGATTCTGCCTCTTCTGTATTTAAGTGATCAAGGCGGAGGAGTGCTCTAACGGAGTCTGGTCTGGAGAAGGTTGGAGTTTTAGGAGATTCTTGAACTTTACTTGTTTCAGTTGGATCAGCGCAAGGTAATTCGGATATATTATAAAGGGTGTGCAAGCATTCGTTTAAGTTATCAACTTCGGATGTGGATTTATAGGAATCACATGGTAAACTTGGAAGAGTTCCTATATTATATGCCAAAAGTTCCAATTTTGGAATTTGTAATGAAACAAATCTCGAAGTTGTATTAATGAGTCTGAAATAGGCTTTTCCGTCTATATTTTCTACCAGTGCTTCGCCGGCAAAAACTCCCTTTGGAAGCTGTAATCGCGGAATATAACCGTCTTTAACATCGGCGTTTATAACGTGACAGAAAATTACCCTCGACGTTCTAGGTGGAATGCTAACCTTGTCGCCGACCGTAAATGGAATTTCTTTATATTTTACAATAAGCACTTCCCTGATATAGTCAACTTTTGTCGGAATGGAACGAAGGAACTCGTTGCCTAATATTCCATCCGCAGAAATAGGGAAGTGATCGTCTATTGCGTGAAATGTGGTCCTCTCTCCGAAAATAACGAGTTCGACAGTACCTAGTGATTTTTGTATGCCGGGAGAGATACCAGTTAGTTGCACTATTCTTTCTGTGTTTATGATTGTCTTTTTAGTTAAATTTTTTATTTTAATCAAATTAATATCCGCGCCTGTGTCTATCATAAGTGTCACTGCTTCTCTCAACCGTGGAGAGGTCGCGGTGACACATGGAGCCGTCCAAATATTATTCCGTCTTATGTGTTTGATTTCGACGGGCCCGCTTTCGGACTTGGGCTTCGTGGACGCTCCTTGGGAGTGGGGGAGCGACGCGCGTCTTCGTTCGCGCCCCTTTTCAAGTTTCCCGAATTGAAATGCTCGATTTTATATTTAAGTTTCCTACACTCGAGAATTTGGTGCCCAAGGTTTTTACAATACTGGCATTTCTTAAATGGGGTCTTTTTCTTGGAAGGAGACCTAGATTTAGTAGGGGATCCAGGCCTACCAGGAGGTTTTTGCTCGGTTTTGGAAGGGAAGGGATACCCATTCTTTTGCCAACAACTGTTTTCTAAATGCCCATTTTTTTTAAAATAATTACAGTTAATAGTACTATTATTTGGTCTGATGTTCGCGACGCGATTTTTACTTATTGAAGTACCTAACTTATCGTCTTCCTCTTTGATCCGTTTGTCTATCCTAAGGAGGCAGACCAAGACCTCGTCAAAATTATTATATCTTTCAAATCTTAATTCAGTTTTATAGTTTCGAGGAAGACCCTTAATGAACGCGTCTAATCCCTCTCCCTCGATCGCGGCCTCCGTCCCGCGGTCCAAACGCCCCGACTCCCTCGCCGTTTCGTCTAGAATTGACTGAGTGAGTTCTTTCACTCGTTCAAAATAATCGAGCGCGTGTTCGCCCGGTTTCATAAATTCCATAGAGAGCTTTCCTCTATAATAATTTGACCCGCGGGAAGGGAGGAACGCGTCCTTCAGCCTATCTATAAGGCGTTCGACCCTGTCGATCCCAAGGCCCTCCGTTACAAGACGCGCATGACCACCAAGTTTCGAAAGAAGCAATCTAGTGAGGGACGCCTCCAACTCGGGTGAATAACCCGCTGGCAACAAGTCAAGCGCGCGCCGACACGCCCTTCAAAACTGCGTTACGGTGATGTTGTATCCGTCGTACTTTGGGACATTTTCTATATATTCCCGTAATTTTAAAGAGGAATTTGACAAATGGGAAGGGGGAGCAAAAGGAGCTATTCTTTTCATATTTCTAATTTCATGCCTTAAATCCTCGATCTCTCTTCTTAATTCGCCTTCACTATCAAAGTCAGGTGTTAGCGTTCTCCGTCTTGGAACTGGAGCTGGAGAATTTGGACGTGGAGAAACTAAACGTGGAGAACCAGGGACAAAAGTTAAAGGGACGAAGGGGTCCACCGGAGGATCAGAACGTTCGATACCACGAAAACCTGGCATATTATTGCCTAAGGATCTTCTGATCTCTTCTTCCTTTAACGCGAGTCTCCTCTCTCTAAGTTCTAGTTCTAATTCCCTGTTACTCCTGTTTTCTAAGTGTTTCTTCTTGTGTTTTACTGAGTAAATCCTGAATATTCATTATTTCCTCCATCTTTTTACGCATAGCGGAATCCATCTCGCCAAGAACGATTGGGGTATCCGGTCTACTTTTTCTTTGCTCTTGAGACATTTTGAATTTTATAAATAAAAGTTACAGTTTCTTAAAAAAAAAATGAGAAAAAAAAAATTGACAAGTTAAATCTCCTATCAGGCAACCGAATTTATTTGCGATCTATCTATTAGCTATCCCACCGCTGCCACCAGTTTTTGCTTCCTGTAACGTCCCAGATGGGGTTGTCAAAAAGGAGTGAGAAACAATATTTAATTTTCCTTTTTCCCGGTCAATCTTTTCTAGAATTTACTCGGTTAAGAAGAGTGCCCTGTTTTGAGTCAATCTGTGGAGCCGGACTTTACTCGGGATCTGGGCAAAAGGAACTTTTATCCCAAAATAAGTAAAATTTTTTACTTACCTTAGGGCGGCTGCTCAATAGGTGTTGAAGATGGTTGATTTATGTTGATTCCGTCAGTGATTTGGATTGACTTCCCTGATAATAATTGAGGATTTTTGCCAACAGGATTTTAATTCCAATTCACAATACACGATATTAGGTAAAAACAAAATATATTCTAAATAACAGTTGATATTAAAAATTATACACTGAGTTTACACAACTTATGTTCGCAATATTAGAAAGAAAACGACGTGTCACAGAGCAAACGTAACTTAACGCAGTATATTAAAGATGCGAGAACGTACCCTTATATAATAGGTGTACAAAAATATTCAAGATTTATATCTTAAAAGTAGAGTTGATGTTTTATAAGTATAAGGTTTGTCGATAGACTAAAGAAAAAGAAACTATAAAAAGAAGAAATTATATCGAGTATGAACTATAAATGAGCAAGTAACTATTATAAATGAACCATGCGCTTAAATCTTTTCCCACTTTTATACTTTCTCTCCTATGTCACGTCCTAGTGACGATTCAATATACCAAAACGTACCATCCAATGATTGTGATTTGTCCTTCCGTCATATATACGAAAATTTTTGAAATTTTATCACTTATATATTTTTACTTGTACAAATTACACATACACATAGTTACGATACGATTATTTAAATAATTTACCTTTGTATAACATATAACCGTATAATAATTTACATTATATTAACTATAAATCCTATTTTGTATTAGGCACTCTTATGAACGACCATCGACAATTATCATTTTTAACAGTAATAATAAAATATATGTCAATTGTCGTTCATATGAAAACCTGCTTTACCGACACTTACTATTTAACACTCAGATAATATAACAATTACTACTAGCATTTAACTTTATTTAAATGATTGCTGCAAATAACATTATTATATATTTCATCTTTCTTCTAATTAAGAATTCTTCTAATTAGGAATAAACTCCGACAATTATTAATAATTAATAAAACAAATAGTTAGTAACATTTATATAAAGTGGTGAATGCTAGCTTGCACATAAAATTTCTACCGTCGTAATAAGGCGCGTGCAGTTCCGAGAATTTCTGCCTGATAGTAACTTGACACCTTAGTCGCTACGGAGAATTGGCGGTTGATAGCAACTGATATTTTTCTGAGGCAAATTCCATTCCCAGCTGACGACAGCGGTTTAGCGCCTAATGATAACTAATATTTTTCGCACGTGAAAAACCAAAAGATCAGCACATTCTTTTCCCACGGGATGGTAAGGGTCGGTAGAGGAGGAAGCACCTAGCGCGAGTGGGGTACCTCCCACTCGGCCGTACGGGACCCAACGTAGGGAGTTTAGGGACTCCTCTCGGGCAGTCTATCGGCAACCTCTATACTCTTAACATTTAAATCTTAATTACATCTGTTAATAATTTTATACTTATACATTTGTGCTTGAGAGTCTCTCTTCCAATATAACTACTTCTTATTCAAGACAAGTCTTTTTCAAGATAGTCTTCTATATACGTTAACGAAGCTTAACATAAGAGTAGTCTTTTTCAAGACACTCTTCTTTATACGTTACAACTTAATTATCTTGGAAGACAGACTTTCTTATTACTATAAATTATTAACAAAACAAGTTAATAATTTACCTTATTTAAAATTTCGCTTGATTATACCAATTTTATATAAGAGTTCGTACACGTCGCGCATTTATAACCGTTTATTACAACTTGCGTACAGTAACGCACTTTAACACGCTACGTTCATAATCCGTGTTACTATTGTAATATATCCGTGTGACAGTTACAACAAGTGATCAAAATTGTGTAAACCACTTGTGCAACTCTTGTTTGTTTTAACATTGAAGAATATACTTTAGTTTTACCTATTAATCAAGTGATATTCATTTAATAACAAAACCTTTTTACACCGAAATCCTGTGACTACCTAATCAACGCAATTGATTCTAAGGAGCTTAGGTCCGTGGATTATCGGCATTCAGCACAAATCGTATTTTTTAAAGGACATATTCATCAACATCATGTTTATTTTTTAAAGATTTTTTTGCGTTGTTTTGTAGGGCTTGAAAAGACCTTTAAAATGAGTGGTCACACGGTAGGTTTTTTCAGAAAATAATAGAAGTTATGTCAGAATTTGTTTGTTGGTTTTCTAAGAATAGTGGCAAGGTTTTCAGAGCACTTAAGAGGTTTTATCAAGGTTTTCAGAGGTTCTGTCAAGGTTTTCAGAGCCTTTGGGAAGTTTGCAGAGGTTTTTAGAGATTTTTTAAAGGATTTTAAGTCTTTTTTTTTTTTTTTTTTTTTTTTTTTTTTTTTTTTTTTCAGAAAATAATAGAAGTTATGTCAGAATTTGTTTGTTGGTTCTCTAAGAATAGTGGCAAGGTTTTCAGAGCACTTAAGAGGTTTTATCAAGGTTTTCAGAGGTTCTGTCAAGGTTTTCAGAGCCTTTGGGAAGTTTGCAGAGGTTTTTAGAGATTTTGTTAAAGGATTTAAAGTCTTTTTTTTTTTTTTTTTTTTTTTTTTTTTTTTTTTTTTTTTTTTTTTTTCAGAAAATAATAGAAGTTATGTCAGAATTTGTTTGTTGGTTCTCTAAGAATAGTGGCAAGGTTTTCAGAGCACTTAAGAGGTTTTATCAAGGTTTTCAGAGGTTCTGTCAAGGTTTTCAGAGCTTTGGGAAGTTTGCAGAGGTTTTTAGAGATTTTTTAAAAGATTTTAAAGTCTTTTTTTTTTTTTTTTTTTTTTTTTTTTTTTTTTTTTTTGT